>CM021100.1:142937167-143141205 GCA_007115665.2 Sequoiadendron giganteum | reverse complement strand
GTTTGCAAAAAAATGTGATTCAAAGTTTCATTTATTTGCAAAATAAAAGAATGCAAAATCAAGCTAGAAATAGTAAGAATTAGGCTATTAAGGAAAATAGAAAAAAAATTGGCAACATTTCCCCTTATTTTTCTTGATTTTTTTGATTTTGAATGCAAGAAAAAAAAAAAAAAAGAATTGTTAGATCACTTACCTAGCTCTATTTTGATCTTTTTAGCTCCTTCTCCTGCCTTCTTTCAACTGAAATCAAGTTGCAGACCTAAAAATCACAAACACAACTTCAAAATGAAGTAAAAAGTTAGAAAAAACATGGGTTTTAACCCATATTGACGCCCAGCCGTGCAGGAGAGTCCCGACCCAAGACTCTCCTGGACTTGACTCCCGAGTCCGTGGCGAGTCGACTCGGCTCAGCCATAGACTCCCGAGTCGGCCGAGTCCGCGGCGAGTCCCGAAGAGTCTGCAAACTATGAGCGGAGCTTTGCCCAATACCTCTTGCAGCCAACCTAGACTCTTCTTGAATACAGTCTGCCCTCAAACGATCAAACTTGGGAAGTTTCAATCTTGCACTAATTCCTTGAATATAAGACTCCTAAGATGAAGGAAGACCATTAAAAGCCAACATGGTCAAGTCCTTGCTATCAGCTACATGCCCAATAGACGAGAGCTGATCTCTCAACTCGGTTATTCTCATGAAGTAGGCAATAACAAATTCTCCTTTCGCCATCTTCAAATGATGGAGTTGTTGCTTCAGTGCAAGTGCCCGGCTTGTGTTATTGATTTCGTACATCTCCTCCAAAGTTTTGAACATCTCTCTTGCCGTATTTAACTTGGAGACAATAGGAACAATATGATCCTTTACGAAATCAACTAACATCTTCTTCGCCTTAATATCTTTCTTCTTCCAAAGAACCTTTTCTTCCTCATCTGTAGGCTCGGAAGTTGTGCTCTCCTGTAATGTCCCCTTCCTAGACAGTGCAGTTGGTTCAGAGGTTAGCCTATCATTCTAATCCTCGTAGGCTGACAGATATGTTTAGAGGGTCACTTGAGGCAATATCCTGCATTTGGGAACCCTACTCCATCAATTGATTCAGGTTTGGGCCTTTGCAAACTCTCACAGAGTGTTTTTCAGATACTTACTATTTATAGTAAGTCAGACGGACAGGGGTTACTATTTCTGGCAAGGCAACTGGTTCAGTTGGTCAGCTCAGTTTCGACCCAATTGGATGTTTTGATGAGCAGTAATTATTGGGGCATTTAATAATTATTAAGGAGTTATTAATTCGACTTTATAATATAAAGTCACTTTAATGAAATATTAAAATATTAATAAAGGGCGAATGATAAAGTATTTAATACTTTATAATAGAACTGAAAAGTTATAATTAAATAAGCATTCATTATTTATTTAATTTGGACGCCTTTATTTAATTAAATTGCCTAAGTCTAAAAGAGGCGAATTTATATCATTTAAATGAACTTTAAGTGATTTTTGAGAAGGGTCGAACTTTTGAGAAGGAATATATATTTCCTCAAAGACAAATCGAATTCATTCATGATCATTCTAATTTGTCTTATTTCTCTCTGAGAGCATTGGGGTTTGTGAAACAAGGGGTTCTGCAAACATTGGATTTTGGAGAACGTTCCCTCTTCAGAATCAGGCATACTGAGGCTGTGAAATCCCAGGTGAAGCTTGTCCATCAGCATGGCTTCATCCAGAAGTCATACAGAGCTTACAGTGGAGTTTTTAATTCAGTATTTTGGTTCTATTGTTCTTCAAGAAAAATCGGTTTTCAGAGATTATCATTAACTCGCATCTAGCGCACTTCCCAAGAAATGTACGGCTACATTTATTGCCGCTGACAAGCCGTACCTTGTTGTTGTGAGGACGTCTTTCTCTTGGCACTCAAAGCGCCTACCATCTCAGCCTCCAGTCTTCACCATCTTGGACGCATAGGCAAGGGGAGTCTATTTCAGCCACTATTCGGGAGGAGAGGTCAACCTTTCAGTTGGGCCGTATTTTCCTTTCATTCTTCCAAGCGGCTGCAAGTAACAATCAGGTTCTTGAAATAATAATATTGTTTTACTTTTCATGGTACCCGGATAGCATTGTAGTTGTTCAATAATGAGAATAAAACCATCTGCCATTACTTTGGGAGTTATTTCATGCATTGCTATTTATTTATGAATTTATATGTATTTATTTCTCAAAATCGCAATTTCATTATTGCTGCAAAAACCATCAAAAAATAATAAAATTCAGAAAACAAACAAAAACATAGCAGTTTCAGTCAGTGACTGGGTTGAGAGACACCTAGTCTCTTACATCTCCACAAACTCTGCCAATTCGCTTTCCTCCAAGGTGAGCATGATCCTGAATCTCCATGAAGTGAAATTTGATGCTCCTTCAAGCCTATCCTCAATCTTAAAACCATTCACTATCTTGACGGAGAGATAGAGGTAAACAAAGATGAGAAAGAATTTAGAGAGTATCGCTGTAATACACAAATCTGATCAAGATCTTTTTCAAACCTGCTTTGATACCATGTTAGATTTTAATGATCAGATATAATGCACAAAAATTTAATTCAAAATCAAACAATGACACAGCCAATACCCTGGGAAAACCCTCAACTTGAGGGAGAAAAAACCCAACCAATATATCTCTTATATATTGATTCAAATAAGAGCAGAAATCTGCTTACAACTCAGGCACAACACAATGCCTATTAGATACAATGAATAGCACCTCTCCTAGATGCAAAGATACAAATGATATGTTTCTCCTTGAATCAACTTGCTGCTACAAAATATGATCTGCTGCTCCAGGTTCGATCTGCTGCTCCAAAATGTGAATTATGCTGAAATGAACTTGATGCCCAAATGAATGATAAGCATCTTGTATTTATACATGATTGATAGGGTCCGCACCTCTTCACAATTGAGGTCGGCCTCAAGAAAAACACATCTCTTCATAAAGAAGTCGGCTTTTAATTAAGTCGTGCTTTTTCATAATAATGGCGAATTAAATCAGGTCGGCCTTTATTAATAATTAACCCATTAATTATAAATAACATTTGATGAGGCGCCTCCTCATATGTAATCTAACTTAAATAAATTAAATAGCCAGCAGGCTACAATTTAATTTATTTCTTCTAGGGAGTAATTTGATATAGCTGTATACATCAACACCAAGAGCAACTCTCCTAGCATGCATGACTTTTATGGGACAAGAAATTTGCTTTATATAATAATAATAATATACTAAATCTTACTGATACAAAAACTCTCACAAAGTTTTACCAGTGTTCAATTTCGTTTTCATGGAATGTCCAAATATTATGTCTTTAACAGTCTATGGCAGTTCATTTATGTTTTAATTTTAGTGGTAGGTCTGACGTTGATATAGATCTTTCCAGTGACACTTTCACAGACTTTTCACTTTAAGTTTTACAGTCCAAATGGGGAATTTTAAATCCATCTAAATGTATGATGTTACTAAACTTGAGACTACATCTCAGATTTGGAAATCCTCCAGATATAGCACTGAAATTGATTGTTTTTCTTGTAGATCTTTTTTGAAATTAAAACAAATTTACCTTTGTATTAAATTAAAAAAGGCTAGATCTCTGAAAATTTATTGCATTTTTGTATATGTGATTTCAGTTCATCACACTGAATCCACAATCTCATAAATCTTTAGATCCAACTAATATCAGTGACTTCTGCTGGATTGAGAAACAATTTCACTTCATCTCCTGTTTTCTTTACTTTATTTTGTTTTATGCTCTTTTAAACCATGTAGATTCATCAGTGCGACTAAAAATATTTCATCCTATCCCAATTAACAAACACAATTTGAAAAATTACCTAGATACCGAGATTTGTTTTCTTCCTTTCCTACCAACGGACTTGAAACCAGTTGGGGAAAACAGAAGGTTGTTTTGACTCTCTCAAGGTCTACTTATTGGAATGAACTTTACTTGAGTTAGACATTATATATCAAAACAGCCTTAAAAATGTTTTGTAAAACCATGCTTGAGATGCCAAGCTAGGTAGACTTCCTTTTTCTTTTGTACAATTTATGGCTTTGAATAAACCAACTTTTTCATATATGTACAAATTCTATAGGGCAATATCGTTTCCGTTCTGTCACAGAAGTTCTTACATTACCAACACTGTTGTCATACCCTCATGAAAATATAGCATATATTAAAATTTAATTACTGAGTTGACTTAAATTGAAGTAAATTAATTGAAGTAGTGGTGCTCAATTTTCTTTAGAATCCTTCATTTCTAAAAACTATTGACAACATATAAGCAAGAAATGAGACAGAAAATATTTTGTAAATAAAAAACAGGGAATAATTCAATAATAAACGAGCTTCTTATCACTCGATGCAATAATGATTCAAATAAACCTGATATGCAAAAGAGCTTAGGTAAGAGAACTAGGAAACATATTAAGCAGAAGGCAGGCACAGTTATTGACTTGGATAGTGATATGATCGAGGACCACTTGGAATTCCTAAGGGAGGGTTGAGGATCTCTCCTCAACCCAGTTGTAGGCTTTGTGGGACTGCTGTTATTGTGCTGTCAGTTTGCTGCCATCTAGTTTCTTGCTGTTGGCTTTCAGCTCTGTTTCCCTTTTTACCCCATCGGTCAGCTGTCATCTTTTGATTCACATAAGCTTCTAATGTTTATATATCTTGGTCGTTGTAAAAGAGTTTGGGCCCTTTCAAAACCTACTTTTACCCAATAATCAAAAAAAAAAGGTTCAAATCAACTTTGTAATTCATCAAAAAAACAAAGGCCATGTCTGCCATTTCAAAATGATATCTATACAAGCACACTAAAAGACCTCCTCTTCAAAAAGTCTTGACAGACTCAAGATTGAAAAGATACTCAACTAACCTTTTTTCTATATTCAATGGAACCATCTTCCAACTGCTTGAAGGGTTGTATGGCCTGATGAAAGCAACTTCAACCTTATCCTTATTGGCATCAACCACTTTAAATGATGTGGCACATGGCCTGCATACAATTATGATTCTTTTGGTGAATAAAGTGATCACTTTTATTATATTGAAAGAAAGGATGATTCAGATATCAACAATAGTGCTTCTTGCCAAAACTATAAAAGTAAACAATATAATTTATCCAAAAATACAGCAAATTACGTATGCTATTGAGCATCCGAGAAAATACACAAATTTAGAATCCAATATCAATCATGTAGAAACATATTATATCAACAATAGAAGAATTTCCAGGCTATGAAAGAAAGTGGTGACTAATAAACAGCATTGATATCCGTCGAAGTCATTAACAGCAAATGATAAAATCTGTGATAGATAATGCCAATGTAATGAAAAGCCGGAACAATAAAGCTCAATCAACTCAATAGGGTGCTATTACTGAAGAACCATAACTACTATATTCTTGAGCATTCACAGAAGCTCAATTTCACAACAAATAATGGAGGATCCGAACTTCCAACTGAATCTGAGTTCTTACACTCAGGATTGATTGTTTTATGCAGTCAGCACATCCTTTTTTATACATCCTGTGTCCAATGTGCATTTATTGATACTGAGAACAGTCTTGATATACATAAAGTATAATTAGTGATTCCTTCCTCCCTCCCGAGAAGAGTGCTTGTCCACCCAGGACCATCTTTCCCCACCCACCTCATGGTAGGAAGGGGTAATACCGTAATAGTAATAGTAGGAAGAGGTAGAGTAGGTATGTAATGTATATAATGTTGGCAGTGCTGCGGATAATGTCATCAAGACCAGGTGGGGGATAGCACAACAGTAGGGTGGGATTCAAGCTTGCTTTATTGAGATTGAGGCCTATAGAAACTACGGGGGGAGTGAGGAGTCCACTCTTCCCCTCATTCTCTTTCAACCACCCAAAGAAACAAGCATAATTTTCCTTAACCAGCCCAACCGGAAGAACCTATCCTCCCTACCACTGCAGGGGAGGTCCAACGGGGCATGTACCACCAACCATTTTCTCTTGGCTGACCAGCCAAATTAAAGTGCAATACCATCCCCTCCCCTTTTTCTCTTGACCAAAAAGGCCTCACTGTATTGGGGGCCAAACTATAGAACATTTGGAGGGGCCACTAACACCTCACTCCAACCAGAACCTATCCTACTGTCATACGGTTTTGCATGTTGAAGCTCCTCCTCATGCTATGTTCATCCAATGATTCTTGTGAATCAAGTTTAAGAAGGATATTCTCTTATAAACACTTAAAAACTTCACACCTCGATTTTTGCAGTAATCTGCAAAGAATATCAAGGCAATTTTGACAAGCTTATTGAAGCTAAATTTTAGAGGTTTATTCTGAGCTTTTAAAGGATGTCATCTTGCAAGTGAAGCTAAAGATGATTTGAGAGGCAAATATGTAACATTAATTAGATTCTTTCATCTTAAATAGTTGAATTCTGAAAAACCAATAAATAGTCAAGTGTCGGAGATACGTATTTTCTAGCTCCACTCAATAGGAGATCTCTATTATTAACATTTTCAATTGACAGGCTTGCATCCCAATAATTTTGTAGTTTTGACCTGTCTCAACCACAAGAATCTTCTGCTAAATGATAAGTTTCTCCTCTTAGGGAACATGATTGCTTGAATAACAATAACACAGCTTCAAATTAATAAACTGCTTGATTTCTAGAAATGGAAACAAGTGCATTCTGCAAACTAAAAATGTACAGCATCTACAATCAACACAAGCAATGGAACCTATGGAGATGACAAACAAAGCTAATGAGGTACTCTATGTAGAGGAGGGGGACCGGCTGCTCCGAGACCCCAGGTTACAGGAGGGTCCTAAGCAACAGGCTGCCCTGATCTACCTCAAACTTGCTAAATGATTCGCAAAGTGTTACACCCCGATTGTATAGCTACTATTTTCATAGGGCAATTGTCTGTAATGAGTGAATTTTGGAGAATGAATAAAACATGTTGTTTCCTGTTAGCAATATGAGTGTGCTTCCATTTAATGAATGTCTCATTTTATGCTACTTCTATCGATGTTATCCTTGATGAATGTTGCATGCATAGTTATTGAGTTGTGAATATTCTAA
The DNA here is from genome assembly GCA_007115665.2 of Sequoiadendron giganteum. Lineage (NCBI taxonomy): Eukaryota > Viridiplantae > Streptophyta > Pinopsida > Cupressales > Cupressaceae > Sequoiadendron > Sequoiadendron giganteum. The sequence continues at coordinate 143,134,105 of CM021100.1, read as the reverse complement.
CTTAAGATGTTTTGTATACTGTTAATGTTGTGAACAAGTAACTGTCGAGATTGTATGTCTATGGGTGCAGGTACATGAACCATTCCTCCAGGCAGAGGGGAAATATCACTTGGGAGAGGGGCTTGGTCGATTAACCGGTAATGTGAACCATCTGAGCATACACACACATCACTAAGAGTTTGGGGGAACCAAGTCAGATAAGTTGGTCTTGATAAGTTATCCATAGGCTTTAGAAGTCTGGTTTACTTATTTGTGCTTTGTGAGTGATGTTTATTTGTCTATCAAACTTACTATATTGTGATCATTGTGTGGAAAATATGAGTAATATATGTGTATAGGTTGAGTGGGTATGTATACACATGTATACATTATGTACACGTATCTATATGTATAAACATATCGATACAAACGTATGATAGGCAAATGGATATGCCCATACGTATGCGTCGACATGTATATACATACACATAGGTATACACAGAGGTATGCACGGTAAAACACATGTATATACATACACGCTACCTATTATCTGTTGATATAAATAATATTGTGATATTGTTGCTTGGTAATTTACATGTATATGTATGTATATATGTATATATCGATGGCGTGTGGATATTAAATGGTATATACATAGATACATAAAATACATATGTAAATATACATTTATATATATTATATAACGGATGAATATATGTATATATTATAGTAAGATAATATATATATATATATATATATAGTTTAAAATATTTTAAAACTCTAAAACACTAAAAGATTTAAATTTTTACTTAGAGTAAATATTTAAATGGAACTATAGAGAAATAATAAATCTCTTAGAGAATTAATAAATCTCAAGTTAAAAAGAATCGAGCCTTTTTCATTTAAAGGAGGTTAAATATAAAAGAAATCAATATTTGATTAATTGTCATCACATATTGAGGAAATCGAACTATTTCCTAAGTAATATGGAAATCGACCTTTTCTTATTTCCATCATGAAATAAATCGAATAGTATAAACTTGTCTAAAGTATGAAGGAAATATTATGATTCATAAACTTTAGACTTCATAAAGTCATAATTTAAATATTTGGAAAAACTGTGTTTTCCCGTGAATATGAAAAATGGCAGATGGGCAACTCGCGCGCCTGTAGAAGCGCTCAGCTCAGGAAAACAATACAAACGCGGATTTATGTGTGTCAATGGACGCCTGAAATAAGGGATGATATTGAGAAATTTATGGACTTTTTCATTCAAAATATCCCTTGCCTGTTGAGTCGCGCCATAGTAAAATGTGTCGATTTCTTCTCCTTGAATGAAATCAATTTGAAACTTTCTTCACCTGCTATCAAAATCATGGTCGAACCAGCTTCTCAAATCGATGAGTAAAGGTTTTTCTGGCCGCCACATACCAGTTGAATTAGTCAGTCGAATTACCTGTCGATTTCCATGCCTTCCCATGAGGAATGCGTTGCATTTCGAGGCTCTATATAAAGCCTTCTTACTGTTGTGAAATATCATTCGTTTTTAGCATTCTGTTTAGCATTCCTTTCAGCATTCTCTTATTCGCATGCCTATTCTCACATATTCGTATTCATACTGTTCATTCATCAAAGTCATTCTTTCTGCTCATAGCTATTCTCATTGCCAGATTGAGCTTGCGTATTTGCACGAGTATGCTATCAATTTTTGGAAGTGTGATTTATGCACAATTCTGAATTTTATCTATTCATACTGCTGGAAGTTTGAATCACCTTAATTCTGAGCCTTAGTCAAGAAGCTGACCAACTGTATAGTAATACTTTGAGAGAGCATTTTTTGTGAGAGAAATATAGTAAGGACAGAGGAATTTTGTAGTCTGGAAGTGCTGCAAATATAGACCACATCATCATTAGAGGAAAGCTTAAACCAAGCATGGTTAACTATTCTCTATACATTTCATCTTTGATCTTTTATGAAGTCAAGTTCAATATCTTGTTTAGATAAATATGGTTATTTGCTGTTGTATGTTGAAAAAGAATGTTTTCAATAGACTGTCCAATAGCTTGTATTTAGTGAATATGTCATAGATGATGCATGTTTGTTGAGAAGAGTATTTACTTGTCTTGAAAGGTTAGATAGTACATTCTGGATTATTGCATTACTTGTATGATCTCTATATAAGGAGAATATGATTGTAATTAGTTACTAAATACTAGGACGGAAATGAAGGCATTGAGTCAAGTAACAAACCACAGCTTAAGTTAATAGGTTAACTTAGACAGCTTGAGGTACTCCTAGGATGAAGATGTCCAATAAAGGAGGGGAATTTGTGATTACTTGTTATGTTGTTTCATTTCTAGTAGTTTAGTTTGTTGTAGGATGTTTGGGGTACGGATTACCCAATGAAGGACAAAGACCTACGCGTAGTGTAAGATAGCCCTAAGTCAAATTGACCCTGAATAGTGTATATGATAGATGACCTTCATTCGAAGTACTGAATGAGAACACTTTGGCCAAAGTAGTGAAATGTACGACATCCACTTAGACTGTGTGATGCTTGAAACTACACTGTCAGTTCATCGTCATCCTTAAAGCAAGCTAGTTCAAGATTGTGAAATAGCAAGTTCTAGTTTTGTAGGACACACCACTATGCTCAATCGGTAAACAGTATCGATTACCCTACCAATCTTTTCGTTGAAGGGAGGGCCATCTATCGAATGGTAGATGTGCGGGGGGCCGCATATTAAGTCCGTGGTTGGCGGAAATGCACCCGAGTGATGTTTCTCCTCCTTACCAAGCTACTGAAGCATCAAGATTTGAAAGGCGGATTCCCGGACCTTCTTACCACTATTAGTTCAAAAGCTCAAGGAGCTGTGTATGTTTTCTTACTCTGTTATTTAATTTTGAAAAGGAAAAGATTACTTGCTGAATTATATTGCATCTTGTTTATAATTATCAATGAAAGAAAAGACAAATCTATTTGCAATGTCTTTATTACTCTTTCCCTTTACTTGTTAGTGAAAATTTAAGAAATTTTATTTTACCGAAGGGTCGGGTCATTACATCGTCCCTCAGGAGTCTGAATTCATCTTGAAATGCTTGCTTCAGTAATCTCCATGTAGTTTTGTTTGCTTGGTCCAATTCTGAGTACCAGTCAATGGCACTATCTCTGAGTGTCGCCGGAAATGCTTTCAGCCAGTGATCCGAGTCATCTTCTCCATTTGCTATCTAGATTGTTTCACATGTTTTGCAATGTCGTACTAAATCTTCTAACCCATTCCCCGTAAACTTCAGTAGCTTCTGCCGTTCAGGAGTCACCATCTTTCCCTACTATCCTTGTGTATTGGACCCGACTAGATCGGTTTTCCCCCTACGTTCCAGTGCGTCACTTGCACTCTCGGCCACGTACAAGTCACTCGCACGTCTTTCGTCAGCGTCCTCGACACCTTGAGTCTCTTGGGTTCCACTCTAGTACTCCCTCTGCCAGGGGGTCTTGGGCTCAGATCTTTCTGCCCTCAACCCTTCATTGTCGTCCGATATGGACAACTCCCGAATGTGTCGGATGTTGTTATTAAGTTCTCCACTTAATTCATTTTCATAGATTTTATATCTTTCTACGTACGAGGTGATGAAGGGTCCTTCGTCCCTCCCCTCCACAAAATTTTGATGTGCTCTACTGATGGATTGGTCTATTTCCTCAAGATTAGCATTTGCTCTTTTTATACTTTGGTTTATTTCAATTAGATCTTCATTCAATTCTTTATCAACTTGCCTTAATCTTCGTCGCCAGTTTTCTTGCTCCTATACTCTTAGTGATCGCCGAACCCTTTCCTCCTCCGCTTCGTGCTCAAATGGTATTCGGTTCTTGTCTTTGTTTGGCCGTACGGGCATTACTGGTCGTTCACGCGATCATTGTTGGTTGCTAGTAGTATGTCTCCGACTAGTGTCTCGTTCCTCCTCTTCCTGTTTGGCTCGTTCTTTGTACCACTGCAATATTTGTTGCCTTCGGCGTTCCTGATCCTCCTTCGCCTGAAGGTCCTGTAGGATAATGAAGTGACGGGCCAACAATCTTGGCAGACGGTTGAGAAGGTGATCAACCTTGGCGTTCACTTCCAGTCTATCCCAGATAACTGCCTCAAGGATTTCTCACCTGAGGGCTTCCTTCCGTACGTGATCTCTTAGGGATATATTCCACAGATTTACCAAATCTCGTGTCAAGTCGTCCTCTCTTTCTTCATTAGTTTCTACGGGCTCCTCCATCGGTCGATCCATTACGTTGCCATCATAATGGCGAGTAATTCCCTGGTCCACTTAGGCAATGGTGTCAAATGTTTATTTCACTGAGTATAATTCAATGTACTACAGAAATAAACTAGAGTATGCATAGAACATATAACAGAACTACATATTCAAGAACACCAGATACTTGAAATATGGAATGCTTCTATTCAATTGTAGTAAATGTCACATGTACAATAATATGGCTGTCACAGTATTATCAATCATCACATAACATATAACCGACTACATGTCTCAAGTACATATAACGCTCGGCGGTGGTTGAGTAACTAAGCGTCGTGACGTTTCATAAACACAACTGATCACTAATCACGGCTTAGTTACATGCCATTAATTATACTTACTTATTCCCACTACAACTATGGTTTTATTATCATAAGCAACTGACCGACTACGCTACGATCGACTACGCTATGGCCAACTACACTACGCCCAACTACACTAGAGACTATGATGACTTACATCCAAGGTATAAGTGAAATATATATTAATAATAATCACTTGTCTCCCCATAAGGCGTCCAAGAGAGATGACTTATTTAAATTGCAATTAAAACATTAACTTGGGCATCCCATATTAACAAATGCAAAATACATTATAAAATTTATTTATCTCCTCTAGGCTAGGTGTCCAATTAAGATATATTAAAAAATAACTTAATTACCTCTTCAAATAATTCGTCCTCCAAGCCTTAGCCAAATATTCAACTTAAAAAATGTTATTTTCACCAAATATCAAACCTACCAAAATAATCACCTCAAATGTTGGAGACCAACTGAATATGCTGCCCTGCCAAAAATAGCCATAATACCAATTTGTTGAAACACTACCAAAAATAACACCTAGGTTGTTGGAGACCAAACTGCTCAAACTGACTTGCCAGATATAACCACTGAACTGAACTGCACAAACCCTGCTAAAAATAGAAGTTACTAAAAATAACATACTGCAAAAAATAGTAGGTTGTTCCAAACTCATTTTAACCACAATCTGAGCAGTTGTCGTACTTACTAAAAATAGTAAGTCCGAAAAAATCCTTTGATGAAGTTGTATGTCGCATCACCGTGAAGCTCTCTGTAAACCCAGAAGGAATCCAGAATCCAAACTGCAAAACACCAACATGCAAGCCTCAAGAACTGCCAAGGAAACATCCATAAATGCAAGTCAAAATCTTGTCATGTAGGCTACCTCATCCCAAAGCTCTCTGAAAATCTAGAAAGCTCCACCAAACATGCATCAAAAAATCTCGCATGCAAGCCATCAAAACCTCCTCGAAAAGTGGAAACCCTAATTTCAACTTTTGACTGGCCTATGAGCTTTTGGAAATAGGCTATCAGACATAGAAAAGCGTATGGCTAAAATAGGGACATTACATTCCTTCACAAATTTAATCTCAAATAATGCAATGCTTTCCTTTGTATTTCTGCCTTAAGATCTGCCTAATTTCCCTTACAAGTCTGCTCTAAAATTATGCATAATATATCATAGTTCTGCATATAGATCTCCTTTTCAAGTCTGCACATATTCTTTCAATTCTGCTCATATATCCAAATCTGAGTGATATATTTTGCTGCTTTAAATCTAAATGATAATCATTGTATTTCCTTTCTCATTCGCTGCTCATGCATCTGCTTTTAAATCTGATTATATTACATTGTTTAAGCTTACTTTTCTAAACACCAAGCTCTCTCCTTTGGTATCTCTTTCATGCCTCTTCACAAAGGAGGCGATTATTCACAAGAGGTTAGGCTCATACAAGGAGGCGATTTTCAATGGTGGCACTCATTCTTCATAATTTAAATTTAATTTATGTAATGTCCCCTTTTGGGATTGCTCTAGATTTGCTTGAAATCTTTAATTTCTAAATGACAAATAAGTTAGTGAATACTTTTCACCTGATTGAAACCTTGATTGAAGTCCTTCATTCCCAATCAATTTGTTCATTCCATAACTCTTCCCAAAACTGTTATTTACTAATTTCAGATTTGTATGTATCTCTCGTTCTGTTTTATCTTCCTTGCTGTTTATATCCCCATCTTGTATTTGTTTTCTCTCTATGACTTAATTTCATTCCTTGATGTACTTCTGAATCTGATTGATTCTTCCATTCATAAAATACAATTTATTCCTTATTTCTGAATTCATAAAATAAATAATATTGACTATTCCCTTATTTCTGATTGTTGATTGTATTGTCCCTTCTTTTCTCCCCTTAAGATTCTTCCCTTCAACCTCTACTTATACCAATTTATTTTGTCAAAGGGCGTGCCTTTTTATGGGAGATGTGCCCTTTCAAAACAAAGTCATCACTGCCTTTTATCTTTGTAAGTGCTTTTAATTCATAAATATTTCTTTAATGAATCGTAGCCTTTTATGGATGAATGGGTTGCACCTTGCCTTTGATGAGTTCTTTGTAAATGTTGGCTTTAGTTAATTAATGAATCGCTGCACTTAATCTATTCATAGATTGATTCTTTTAGGATAAATAGATTGTTGCCTTTATTACTTTTATTGCTGTCTTACCACTATGCTGCTGTTAATGTTAATCGCTGCATCTGCCTTTAATATTATTTTATGCTTTGTATTAATATGTTAATAAATTTTATATTATATGTTTTTATTTGCTGTTTTATATTCAATAATTATATTATTGAATTATATTAATTTTATATTAATATTATATCATAATGATTATAGTATTTAAATTATTAACATCTATATTTTAATATTTATAATTATAATAATATTTTATGTTTTAGGTAATTAATATTATTTAATTCCTTTCTTAGGTATTTTTAACTTGTGGATATTAAATATTTCTTCTTATATATTTATAATTTAATAATTATAGTATTGTCTCTAACAATTATAATTATTAAATGGTTAATATTTTTTATATGTAGCTTGTTATTTTGATGTCTCGATTTCGGAGACATGATAGTCCTCCCCTCTCAAATTTGCTTGTCCTCGAGCAAAAACATCTTAGTTTCTTCTAGGATCTCTTTTTCTAACCTGTCACCAACGGCACATCGATTAATCACGTTTATATATATAATTTAAATGAGAATATAATGATTACTCTATTTGAATGCATATATCTCTTATAATATAAATACATTAAACATATACTTATCTTTGTGATGGGGACATCACAAGTCTCCCTCTCTTGATTTTGCTTGTCCTCAAGCAATCCTTTAACTTTTTTCTTCCTTGATCTCTTGGCGTGCTTTGCCGGTACAGTGGTCTTCATCCTGGAAAAAGATTGTAACATCTTGTTACCTCTAGTCTCTTTCCAGGCCCTCTGGATACCTCACTATGGAGTGTACCCAGCCCTCTTGGTAAAGATTTGGAACATCTCTTCCCAGGCCCTCTGGATATCTTATTCCTAAGAGTATCCAGCCTTTATTTCCTCCCTCCAATCAAGCCTAAGAGCACAGAGCAACATCTAGTCATTCGGCCTCTTAGCCCCAACTAGGGGTTGGCGTACTTGATGGAGATGTATTTTCTCCTTCCAATCAAGCCCAAGAGCACGGAGTGACATTTAGTCATTCGGCCTCTTGGCCCCAACTAGGGGTTGGTGTACTTGATGGAGATGTATTTCCTCCTTCCAATCAAGCCCAAGAGCACGGAGTGACATCTAGTCATTCGGCCTCTTGGCCCCAACTAGGGGTTGGCGTACTTGATGGAGATGTATTTTCACCTTCCAATCAAGCCCAAGAGCACGGAGTGACATTTAGTCATTCGGCCTCTTGGCCCCAACTAGGGGTTGGCGTGCTTGATGGAGATGTAGTTCTCCCTCCCAATCAAGCCCAAGAGCACGGAACAAACACCTAGTCATTCGGCCCCTTGGCCCCAGATAGGAGTTGGCGTACTTGATGGGAATGTGTTTCCTTTTTCCAATCAAGCCCAAGAGCACGAAGTGAAATCTAGTCATTTGGCCTCTTGGCCCCAACTAGGGGTTGGCATACTTGATGGAGATGTCTTTCCTCCTTCCAATCAAGCCCAAGAGCACGGAGCAACATCTAGTCATTCGGTCTCTTGGCCCCAACTAGGGGTTGGCGACTAGCATACTTGATGGAGATGTAAGGTCTTGAACTTTCGGCTTCTTGCAAGAATCATGGCTTGATTTGTGCCTCATGGATACCCTTATTTGGGTATATCCACCTTAGTTCTTTACATGCATAATAATGTTACACCTTATCCTGCAAGGAAATGACTTATTAGCTTATATTGAAAACAAAAAGAATTACATAAAATAGTTAGTTTGTTTCTTGTTCTAGCCTAGAACTCTTAGGGGTTCGCCCTTCTTGACTTTGTTTATCTCTAAACGCTTTGATGGTTTCTTCTCTCTCCCATGTAGCATCTTCTTCAAGAAGTCCCTTCCACTTGATTAGAGATTTGGTAATGATCCTGTTCCTCTATTTCCTTTCTCTGGTGTCTAGGATAAATTTTGGCTCTCAAATAAGTTGTACTTCATCATCTAGGTAGCTCAAGCACACAAGCAAGTAGCTCAAGTAGGAAAACAAGCAACTCAAGCACATAGGCAAGTGGCTTAAGCACATAGGCAAGTAGCTCAAGTAGACAAGCAAGTAAGCAAATAACTCAAGCATGCAAGCAAGTAGCTCCAACAAGTATTAAACTAGCTCAAGTAGACAGGTAGGCAACTCAAGAATGCAAGCAACCAACTCAAACAGGCAAGCAACCAGCTCAAGCATGCAAGCAAGTAGGCAAGTAGCTTAAGTAGACAAGCAAGTAGCTCAAGCATAGAAGCAAACAGCTCAAGCAAGTAGGCAACCAGCTCAAGCATGTAAGCAAGCAGCTCAAGCATGCAAGTAATCAGCTCAAGCAAGTAGGCAAGTAGCTTAAGTAGACAAGCAAGTAGCTCAAGCATACAAGCAACCAGCTCAAGCAAGTAGGCAAGTAGCTCAAGCAAGCAAGCAACTAGCTCAAGCAAGTAGGCAACTAGCTCAAGCACACAAGCAACCAGCTCAAGCAAGTAGGCAACTAGCTCAAGGAGGCAAGCAACTAGCTCAAGCAAGTAGGCAACTAGCTCAAGTAGACAAGTAGGTAGCTCAAACACACACAGGATGGCAGGAAAGGTGCTCTGATACCACTGTAATGTCCCCTTTTGCGATTGCTCTAGATTTGCTTGAAATCTTTAATTTCTAAATGACAAATGAGTCAGTGAATACTTTTCACCTGATTGAAACCTTGATTTAAGTCCTTCATTCGCAATCGATTTGTTCATTCCATAACTCTTCCCAAACCTATTATTTACTATGTATGTATCTCTTGTTCTGTTTTATCTTCCTTGTTGTTTATATCCCCATCTTGTTTTTGTTTTCTCTCTATGACTTAATTCCGTTCCTTGGTGTACTTCTGAATCTGATTGATTCTCCCATTCATAAAATACAATTTATTCCTTATTTCTGAATTCATAGAATAAATAATATTAACCATTCCCTTATTTATGATTGTTGATTGTATTGTCCCTTCTTTTCTCCCCTTAAGATTCTTCCCTTCAACCTCTACTTATACCAATTTATCTTGTCAAAGGGCGTGCCTTTTAAAGGGAGATGTGTCCTTTCAAAACAAAGTCATCACTGCCTTTTATCTTTGTAAATGTTTTTAATTCATAAATATTTCTTTAATGAATCGTAGCCTTTTATGGATGAATGGGTCGCACCTTGCCTTTGATGAGTTCTTTGTAAATGTTGGCTTTAGTTAATTAATGAATAGCTGCACTTAATGTATTCATAGATTGCTTCTTTTATGTAATGTCCCTGTTTCATCAGTGATCCTATCAGTTTCTCATCAGCCTATTCCGGAGTCCCATAGGCTCGTTGAGGTGAATCAAGGGGTTCCTTGCTTGGAGGTTTTGTGGTGTTTCCTCGGTGTTTACTATTTATAGTAAATACTATTTTTGACAGTTGGCAGTTGTCAGTCTTCAACTCATTATGTCATGCTGGAGCAGTTGTTCTAAGTTGAGCTTTGGCCTTTTAAAAGCATTATTTTAATGAAATTCTTCTTTTCAAGGCAAATTATTCTAATCTTAAGTTGACCCCCTTGGCCTAAGGTGTTAACTTAAGTTGTGTTTAAAAGAGGGACTTGAAGGGGGATGCCTTCATGAAGAAATTTAATAACTTTTATTAAAGTCTCTTTTGCCATAAAGTGGATGCTCTTTTGGAGAAGATTAATTCTTTTTTGAAATTAAAATATGTCAAGGCTTTTGGCATCCCATTTGAGGAAATCGAAGAGTCATCCCATCTTCTTTAAAAATGAGGCTTTGCTCTAGCATTTGTTATCTCACACTTTTGCTAAAATTATGTTGTTGAAATGACTACTCATTTTGCACTTCGAGGAATGCTGACCTCCTAGTATCAACTCAATTTCATGTTTGCAAGATAACACCTAATTGATTTCAAGCTGCTTCTCAAATCAGACTAGCAGATAGAGCTTCAAAGTGGTAAATTTTGATGTGATTTCCAGTTTTCATGTTGCTGATATCTACACAGCTAAAGGTCGATTTTGTTCACAGCTTATTGTATGATTTTAATATTGTTATGGGCATTCAATAATATCAATTCTAAGGTCATGGCGACCATTCTCAGCAATTTTCAGATTTTATTTCAAAGTATATGATTTAGTCTTGCAAAATCGCCCCTTCCAAGGGTCGTACCATTCAGAGGGCATTGGGAATTGTGCAAGTTAAATAATGGCTGCTTTTCGATGTTGTTTCTTCACCATGGCATGGGTGCCTATCCCCTAGAGGTGCATTGCATTCGACTTCACTTGATTCGGAGGTATATTGCTAAAGATATAAGCATTTCATTGATAATCTGGTTGCTGATTTACAGTTTCAGTTTGCTGTTTTAATTATCAGATTTCAATAAGTTCAGATTTTGGCTCTTATTCCAGTAATTGAGAGGTTTAAAACTTAAAGATTCATCCTCCTTTAATTTGCATTGAATATGCTATTGTAACACTTGTAAATTGCAGATTTCTTCCATTGTAAGGCTATGATTTAGTAGTACTAATCTAGTCATTGTATTTACTGCATTTACTTGTGAAATTGAATGCAACACTTTAACCCCTGGACAGTTTACCGCCAGTGTGGAGGAATTTACTTTGTTCTCTCATTTATCACCCACGGTTAAGTGGAGAATTCCCACTATTGAGTGGATGTCTGCCGCAGCAGACGAAGTGTTTAAATTGTAATCTTTCCCCCACACTATTTGGTGGTAGTGTGGAAAATTCTCTCATGGTTGGTTATACACCTATTTTCTTTCAATTCAGCAATTAGCACTCCACCATATGTTAGCACCTCGCCTGATAAAGGATCTTGAGTGCACATTCTTGGTGTTGAGTTTAGACTCTCTCTTGCCGTTATAATCTTTGTAAGTTTGATTCAGTAGATCCTAGGGATCCTTTGACCATATGCCCGCCCCTCCTCCTTAAGTGGTTTTAGGGCGCATTCTTGTTTAGAGTTCTTTCATGCAACGTTTTGGGTTGAGCTAACCTTAACGGGTGCTTGGTTACATTGTATTTGTTATTGAAAATAAAAAAAAATTGACGGAGTATATTTCATTTTAGGATAAATAGATTGTTGCCTTAATTACTTTTATTGCTGTCTTACCACTATGCTGCTGTTAATGTTAATCGCTGCATCTGCCTTTAATATTATTTTATGCTTTGTATTAATATGTTAATAAATTTTATATTATATGTTTTTATTTGCTGTTTTATATTCAATAATTATATTATTGAATTATATTAATATTATATCATAATGAATATAGTATTTAAATTATTAACATCTATATTTTAATATTTATAATTATAATAATATTTTATGTTTTAGGTAATTAATATTATTTAATTCCTTTCTTAGGTATTTTTAACTTGTGGATATTAAATATTTCTTCTTATATATTTATAATTTTATAATTATAATATTGTCTGTGACAATTATAATTATTAAATGGTTAATATTTTTTATATGTAGCTTGTTATTTTGATGTCTCGATTTCGAGGACATGACAGTCCTCCCCTCTCAAATTTGATTGTCCTCAAGCAAAAACATCTTAGTTTCTTCTAGGATCTCTTCTTCTAACTTGTCACCAATGGCACATCAATTAATCACATTTATATATATAATTTAAATGAGAATATAATGATTACTCTATTTGAATACGTATATCTCTTATAATATAAATACATTAAACATATACTTATCTTTGTGATGGGGACATCACAATTTATTTTAAATCCCAAAGTTGGCAGCCTTATAAAGGGGGTCGGCTCTATAAAATACATAATCACTTGCTTTTATTTATTATTAATAATGCCTTCATCTTCTGAGTCGACCAGCATATGATAAATGCTCTCTAAGATAAAACTCAACACTACCATATTTAATTTCCTTTCATTTTAATATCCTTTCTCTCGGGTCAGCCAGCAAGAAACTATTAAGTTTAATTTGTTTTTATCTCCAATGTAGTCATCATTTCAAGGAGGGGAGTCAACCATATGAAAAACTATTTATGGCCTTCGGCCTAAAGCGATTTCTTTCAACCTTTGACATCAATGACAATCTTCAACAATCAATGACAACATGCAACAATCTCTTCATTCTTCCTTTGACATCAATGACAACAATATTGCTACCATAGGCCTTTAACATCATGACAATATTTCCAACACTCTCAAATGATGGAAAACTTTTAGAGACCCATCCTATGAGTCAAAGAAAATTTATGTCAAACAAATACCAAAGATGGATTGGTCTGTTGTTGAAATAGTTCAATCAAAAATAGGGCTCAACAAATGGTTACAAGAAATTTGGAGTGTGTTAAGTCCAAAAACCATAAATTCACAATCCTACAACTTTATCTCACCTTCAAGGCCAAGGGGTTATCTTCAAGAAAGTAAAAGGGGAGTTCATCAACAAATTGTAAATGGTTGATGGCCCACAACGAGAGGGGGTGGAATCTTTTGCTCTTTAGGCTCAACTTAAAGCCAGGATAGTGTTCCCAAAGGTCTCCTTAACAAACTTTTTACATCAATTTAAAATGTAACAATGAATAGATCAAATAGAAGCCATATTCAACTGTATACTTGACCTGAATTTATGTCACTAGATCAAGTGTAATTGGCTACAAAATACCTCTATACAGCTGATCACACTCCTTGCGCATACACCTAAATATAACAAAAATATTTCTATCCCTTAAGATGGTTTCATTTGTCATTTTTTACATAATGCAAGGTGCAAACATACTGTTCAGACTCTCTAATGGTTTAATAGTTGTATTTCTCTTAAGATTTAACCTTGGTTTGTAAAATTGAATACTGAACATGTATAAAACCTAATCTATACCTAACCTAATCTTAAATTAAATAGAACAAAGTTGTTTTTTAATTAGAGTGTTTGATCTTGAACCAACAAAGGTTGGTACTTGCTCCAGCAGGCAACAATTCATGACCAGCAAAGAGGAAAGAAATGGAGTTAGGTAGAGTATCAACGAACCTAGATATGTATTCATATATAAATCAAAGTTTACATTTCGTACAATGGACATAATAATCCATTAAAGAGCTACAATGACCCACATGCAACAAGAAACATTTATTACAAATCATTTTCAAAACATTTGGTGTTGTCATACACACACCAAACCCTAATTACATTGACACCAGCAAATGTGGTTAGAGGAACTATACAACTAAAACTATACAGTCCCCTAAATCATTGCACATCATTATGGAGACATACCACTACGAAGATGTGCATTTACAAACCCTTTCTACACTCTACAAAATGCATTCATTCATTTACAGTTTAGACTTGCATCCTTTGATGCCCTAGAACAACCCATAGACTTAACTTAGCCGTAAAATTGGTTTGGTAACCAACCTTGAGCATGAACAGTCAACTAGTTTTTATAGATCTTTAATTACATCTTATCCAATCATCATGGGAGCCTCGAGATGATGGAAAAAATTAATAACGCAAAGACACCCACCCGCTCTTTATTCAAAACTGTCATTATTCTAATAGTCACATCCCAAAATGCATAAAAACTATCAAGAAGATGTTGAAATATGCACGAGAATCAATGATATGCCTCTACTCAAATCTGCAAAATATCTTTCCATTCATTATGCTGAAATGGCGTGGGAGAGCCGAAAATCTTGCTACAAATGCATCACTAGGGGATCGCATGAAGAAAAAGGCTTGTGAAAACCTAACGGTCACAATAAATGCAACACAGCCCATTCTTGTCATTTTTCCATTTGAATCCACACCTACATAAACAAAGAATGTGTTTCAGGTGCCATTCAACTTGATTTGGTGGTTGCGGAGCTTTGTTGAGATGATTGTAGGGTTTACAAGTCATTTCTTCCTTTATTGCTGCAATTGGTGTGCAAAGCCAACATCTACAATGATTTTGACCACCTACAATAATGTTGCCATGGCTATTGGAGTGTTTATTTTACTTGGCATTGTGAAGTTAGGGCACCTAAACAACCATTTGAGATGGTCGTGGTAGGTGCAAGGTCAAAACAATTTTTATGCAAAACCCTAACCACATCATCAAAAACTGCCTTGAAATTAAGTGCCAAATTCATGTAGAGAAGTCTTTGGGCAATGAAATGATGTTTTTGTCAACCATTAGTACCTTTCTAACATGTCTAGACCTTTTCTGATGATCAAATGGCCTTTTCGAGCAATTTGGGTGAGTTGGTGGGAATTCAACAAAAAACAAGCATGATTTTTGAGTTGTCAAGGGTTAGGTAAAAGTCACACCTTATGCACTTGGTCAAGCTATCCAAATTTGGAAGTGGCAGGAAACTCATGACATGGAGGTAGGGAGAATGGAGTAAGTCCAATGGTTTAACTCTAATGAGAAGGTATCGTGTAAGTTGTCAAGGATTAGAGTTTGGGGATGCCTTGGAATAGTTACCTAGGAGAAGGGTAGGGTACTTGGGGAGGGAAAAGTCCAATGAGCCAACAAGAGTAAAGGAAATTAGACTTAGGCGAGGTGGTACAATAGGATAGGAAAGTTCGACATCCCAATAAGGAACAATGGGAAATAAGGGTCAGAAAAAAGGTATGCTTGAAAGGGAAACTCCAACAAGTCCGCACGTCTGACAATCTACCAAACTTTGAAAAAATGACCAAAATATGTCACACTTAGGATTTCTTGGATTTTTTGCAACTTTTAATGCTTATTAGGCATATGGGAACCCACTCAAGATGTTTCAAATTGATTATCAATAATGGGTCAAATTAGGCTAGACACACAAAAGGGAAGAACTCAAGCCAAATTTGACATGGTGAGATTGAGTCCCAACAAAGTGGTTGAAACAAATATCACAAATGATTGATAAAAATAAGAAAAAGACTCCAAAGAAAACAAGTCTCATAAACCTTTGTCAAAGAAAAATAGACTTCTCAAACTTTCACACAAACCATAGTAAGGAGAAAGCAAAAAATTCAAGTTCAAGATTGGAGATGCACATGGATAGAATGGTGGCCTCAATAAAGATATTGAAACTACTCCCTCTACCATAGAAGCTCCTATACCTACTTCCTCTCCTAAGTAACCACCCAAACGTATAGCAACAAATACTACTCCTATCCAGCAAGATGCTCCAAAGCAATCACAACAATTTCCTCAAATTCCCATTGATGGAATTCCTCTAAATGTACCTTCTCAACAAGGAGATCCCATTCTTGAAAAGGGGCTAGCTATTGAGAAGCCTTTTCCTCATGTTGTGATTCTCTTATCTAAGGAGAATATTCTTCTAGAGGAAATTTTCGACCATGAAAAGACTCCTATTCGTGAAGAAACTCCTCCCAAAAGGACCCCTACACTAATGAAGACTCCTTCACAACATGGGTCTCCTCATGAGTCTATACTTTCTCAAAGGTCTCTCTCTCAACACACTCCTCCAAGACCTCCACCTCAAAATACAAAGTATGTAGCTACCTGAGGAGAGTTATCTTGACAAGCAAATGCACCAAAGATGGAGATGTTTGTTGTTGTTACATTATTTAACGCAACTCCTTGCTCTAAAAAGGCAAGGGTACTCTCTCCCATCTTTGTAGATGCTCAAGGATCAAGGGTAGCAAAAATAGCCACCCACCCCTATTTGCAATAAAGAAGAGAGAGACATGCAAACAAGGTATTATCAAATCTTGACAGATAATCTTGAGCAACAAACGAGAGAGATGGAGAAGTATGTAGACAACTATAGCCACCAATTTTAGAATGAATAAGGATGAGAAAACCAAAGAGTAATTGAAAACTCAAGTGGTATAGTTTACTGCTTACAATTAAACCTTGTCCGCCTAATTGATTCATTTTCACTTGCACTAGCTCTTTTTGCTACCTTGGACAAAAATTTAATAGTTTTAGGCAAAATTGGAGAGATTATTCAAGTAATTGGGCATGGAAATATTCTCTCCTAACACAAGATTCAAAGATTATTAAAGGATCTATTACGTTATATCATAATATTAACAATACTTCTTAGTTCCCTTGATGAATTGGAGGAAAATTTTAATGAAGAATTATTATTAGAGGATAATTTACCAAAGCTACAAGAAATGTTAAAAGATGGATTTCTCCACCTTAATATGAAGGGATATTCTTGAAGAAAATAATATTGGACATCCCCTTGAATGGTGCATGTCAACTAGATGGAGAATCCAAATTTTGAGAGAAGGTAAGAAAAAATTCTCAAAGGTGAAAGACCTCAGTAATGTTACACTGCCAAATCTTCTAATTCTCCTCGAGGCAATTCCTTGTCGTTTCTACAATGATCAATGAATGGTGAGCTCAATTAGCTCCGTGATCAAGGAATGATCAAATTTAATCAAGCAAAGAACTAAAGTAACTATCAATGAACTTGTTGAAATGAAAAATTTATTTGATACTTTTGAAGTAAAACTTCCAAAGTATCATTAAATCCCCAAAAATATTGCAAATGCTATTATCTCAAGAGATATTCATCTTTGATACTTGCATGGACTAAATCTTAATGTGCTAATGGAAGCTTTGGACAATTGTAATATCCACTCCCAAATTTTTTTATTTTTGCAAGCTGTTAGCATTAGAAATATAATCAAGATAATCAACTGAAATTAACTACCTTCCATTTTTTGATCACCTAGATCTCAATGTGGGCAAGGTGAGAGCATACGGTGGCAAGGTTTACATTGCAATGCTTGAAAGTAACCACTTGTTCACTGGGGTGAGTAATAAACTTCCACTTATGCAGTGGTACAAACTAAAGGTAAAACAACTCACTACTCTTTCGCTTTTCAGCGGTGAGTGCAAATCAGGAACCACTTATGCAGTGGGGTTAGTACAAGAAAGCCACTTATTCAGTGGGGGAAGTAGCAAATAACCATAATGAGCTAATTCACCGATGGTACTAACAAACGGTGTTACAATGAACACTCGCTTACAATCACTCTTATAAACAACTTAGGCTGCTGCTACAATAAAATGATGAGAACACTTGATTCAATACCACAAAATGATAGCCAACACCAAAGTAAGTTAGCCCATGATAAAAAGGACCTAGTATACCTCAACAATGACCTCCTAAAGTCTGAAAATGGACTGAACAACAGTAAGTACAGGTCTGATATGCAACGGCAGATCAGAAACCCCTCAAATTAGCAAGCTCCAATATGGCACGCCACCCAAGTATGTCATCCAATCACCAAAGAACACTCTCAAACCGTTTGCAACGCCAAGGAACAGTCTAGGTGCTACCAAAAGGTTCCAAACAAGCTGCAAAAGGGAGGTGATTCCTCCCCAAACCCTCACATCCCCCTTGCCTAAGGTTGTACAACTAACTAGAAGGGCGATCAACTCCTAAAATTCAAAAGCTTCACCAAAAATTCCATAAATTAGCAAACTAGGTCGCCCAATGCCAAGGAAAAGGATAAGCCAGTACCCAAAAGGTGGTCTCTAATGTTTCACTTGCAGCAACAACAATGTGGCACGGCCTAGGCAAGGAATAGTACGGCCCAGCAAGCATAACCATGGTGAACTCACTCCGAAAAACTCTGCAAAGTCAGCAATCACACCAAAATATATAGCAACTAGAAAACATCAAAGCAATCCATCATGAAAACAAACTGAAATCTTCACCAAAGCTCCAATGGTGACTCCTACAGTGAAGCCACACCAACGACTAGCTAGTGAGTATCTCTCAACTCCGAAACTAGAGCAACCTTGAGTGTTTTCATCCTCAACGCCTCGAAAGATTCAATCCAAAAACACTTCGTTATCTCAAATCAACATGACCAAATGAGCTACCCCTGGCCTCCTTATATAAATTTTTGGAGGGAGAGTTTACAAATTTAAAAAATAATAAAATAATCCTCTTTTTTCAATTTGCCTTTATAAAATAAAAATAACCCCTTATATGTCAACATCCCACTTCCTCAAGGCTAGGCGTCCAACTTGGGGTGCTTTTTCACCTTTGTACAAACATTATAATCACTTAAGTGAAAATAAAAAATAATTAGACATTAGACTTAAGTAAAATATTATATTATTTTACCCCTAAACCAACTCAAAATCCAATTATGACTGCACCGAAGGCGTAGTCGGCCGGGAGTGATCATATTGTTTTAGTCAACCAATTAAAGTAAATATATAAAGTCTACTGTATGCAGAAAATATTTTATGTTATAAGTTGTTATCGGGAAGTTAGTCCCTGACCATTTTGATTAGTTGTAACGAGTGGTTCCCTACGGTTGGTGTTCTCAACCACCGTTGGCAACTATATATGGTTTGTTCTCATTGTAGTCAAGGACATAGCACAAATGATTGTATACTGTACCTATTGTCATTAATGAATCAAAGTACCATTGTTCTGTGCAAATTATGTGTTCATGAGTATTGGCTATGTATGTTATGTAAGTTATATTCTCGTTTACTCCATTAATCCGTCAAGTCATTGCTATGAGTAAACATTTGGCGTCGTTGCTGAATTGAACCCTCCTACACATCACATAGACGGGATAATGGCGTTGTAATAGGTCAACCAGCTAAAGAGTCGGTACAAACCAATGAAGATAAAGAAGTTGAGTTGACAAAGGATCTCGTGAATCTATGGGATATTTCGATGAAGGATCATGTACGGAGGGAGGCTCTCAGGTGAGAGGTCCCATAGGCAATTATCTAGGACAACTTGAGTGTCAACCCAAAGGTCAACCACCTTCTCAACAAATTGTTGAGATTGCTCGCACATCAATTCATCATACTCCATGATCTTTGAGGCGACAAAGACCGAGAGAAAAGGCGACAACAAATACTACAACAATATGAAGAGAGAAACAAACAAGAGGAAGAAGAACACGATACTATCCATAGGCATACTCCCAGAAATTAATGCTCGTACGATCCAACAAAGATAAGAGTCGAATACCAAGCGGTCAAGAATCATCTGAAGAACGGGTACGAAGATCACTAAGACTAAGAGAACAAGAAGACCGATGAAGAAGACTAAAACAAATCGTCAAAGAAACAAATCAAGACCTTACCGAATTAAACTAGAACCTCGTCAAAGAAACAAACCAAGCCCCTTTCGGGCAACCATCCGTAGCAGATGAAGAACATAAAGATGATGAAAATGAATTAATTAAGGAACTTGAAAATAGTATACGTCGTATTCGAGAGTTGTCGATATTAGAAGAACTGAGAATTGGAGGATCCAAACCGAAGACCCTCAAACGGAGGGAGTACATGAATGAACCCAAGGATACCTGGAGTGTGGAAGACACTGAAAGTGGACGAGTAGAAGACTCAAACTTGGTCATGAGTGCAAGAGAGGTACCAAAACATGTTGAGAGAAACAATCCAATTAAGCCTAACGTACAGTGAGGACATTGGGGAAGGAAGATGATAACTCCGCCTGCCAATCCAAGTGTCGAGAGATAGAAGTTGTGGAAATTGACGAGGAATGGGTCAGAGGATCCAATACGACACTGTAAGACATGCGAAACTATATGGATAGCAAATGGGCAGGAAGACATAGACTACTCGTTGAGAGCGTTCCTATAACTCTCACAAGCATAGCAATAGACTAGTACACAGAACTAGAAGCAACATAGAAAGCCACATGGGGAGCACTAAAAAGAGCATTCCAAGAAGAATTTAGGCTTTTGAGAGATGATAACAAAATAGTAGCCGAAATATACAATACCAAATAAGGAAAACATGAGAATGTATGAGCTTACAATGTAGGCCGAAGGAGTTGTTGGTAAAACTAGAAACTCAACCGACAGACGGATTGAAGAAGCGCTAGTTCATTGAAGGGTTAATTCCCTCATTGCGGAAGAAAATGAAAGTGGTACCTCCACCCTCGTACGTCGATGCTTACAATCAGGAGATGGAGATTGAGAGTGAGAATAAGACATCCTCTCGAGGGAAGAAATGGATAGATGATGATGAAAGTATGGAGGAGACTAGTGATGACGAATCAAAAACCATACAAGCCCTCAAACGAGACATGATGAGAATGATGAAAGAACTAAAGGTGGAAAAGGAGAGTTCTAAAGAATCCAAAGAACTGTGGTGTACCGAATGCAAAATAGGTCATACCAAGGCAAATTGCCCAAAGAAGTTATTTTGTGACATTTGCCAAGTTATGGGACACTCCATCAAGGAGTGTCCATACAATTTGAAGACAAGAAGTATGCAAGTACTCTTCGCACAAGGGGAACAGTCAACCCCTCCAGCCACACCATCAAAACCCTAGAACAATACCAATGCATCCCCTAGAGGGTACCATAACAACAAAAGAGGCAACAATAGCAGACCAAGAAGCAAAATACAACACGACTCCAAAGGTAGACTCATGATACAATGTCGAAAGTGCAACAAATGGGGTCACTTTGCTAGGGAATACCAGAATAACCAAGGTACAGGGGGAAGACTATGCAAATGGTGTGCACCGAGCAATCATGAAGATATTGACTACTCGAAGCAGAAAGGTATAAACATGCTAGAGGTAGATGAGGAGGTTCTGGCAATTACTAGAGTGCAGACAAAGAAGGAAATTTACCCAGACCCTCGTACGAAGAAAGTAAGACTCCGAGAGGCCATGATGGAAGTAGAACAAGCAATGGCCAAAGAACGGAGAACCTCCGGTGGAGCAACTAATACGTCACTACAGTTGGAGTCAGAGAAGAACATAGTACAACAAGTGTTACACACAATCGTACCTATTAAGGTAACAGACCTTCTGCAAACAATGCCGCATCTGAGAGTAGCACTCACCAATGTTGTCGAAGATGATAAAACTCGACAAGAAGTTCCAAGCGAGAGTACGACACAACCGACGTGAGAGGAAGGTCCGGACACAATGCTACTTGTAGTAAATATCAGAAGGAATCCTGCCATCGTACAGATGGAAATTAGGGGGAGGAAACTCTCAAACACCATCATCGACAGAGGCTCAAGAGTGAACGTACTACTAGAAGAAACTTGGAAGTGTCTGGAGAAGCCAACTCTCTAGCCCCCAACATTCCACTTGGTAGGCGTTGATCAACACAACATGAAACCTCTCGATACACTAATGGCACAAAAAGTAACGATCGACACACAACAATTCCTTTTGAACTTTCTTGTCATCCCACTTCGAAGAAGGCGTACGATGCATCACTCAGGAGAGGATGGATGATAGTTACCAAGGTAGACCACAATTGGAAACAAAATACCCTCGATCGAGAACAACAGGAGGAAGTTCGTCGTTGATTTGAAGAACCAAGCCATGAGTGAAGAAATGGCATCCTTTGGATCAAAATCCGACAAAGCAGAGTCAGATGCAAACGAAAGAAGAAAGGCTATGGAGCCAAACGATGAAGGCATACTTGACCTGGAGAGTTGCTTGAAGGACAAGACGAGTTCTCTTAGCCCACCAGTTTGAACGTGACAAAATAATCAAGTACAAGGAACCAAAGATGAAAAAGGTAAATCTGGAGAGGAAGACAAACCAAAGACAAATTTGGTCAGTGATGATTGGGACTCCATACTAAAGGCAGCAACATTTTAAATAATCACAGAGTACAAAGATGCATTCACATGAACATACAAAGACCTCAAGGGAATACCACCAAAATTGTGCGTACATAGGATCCCTCTCATACCAGGAGCACAACCCGTACAAAAGAGACCCTATGTAATGTCCCTTACCCGGTTTGGTCTAGAATTCATTCGTTGATTAGGGTTAGGGTTTCTTCCTTTCATATTAATGTTCTTTTCAATGAAGTAATCTTGGTTTGAAATCTGCATTCACCATATTAACAACATTTCCACATACACATATATCTATTAGCATTAATATCTAGATATCCAAAATATAAGCATAATCACAAATGCAATTTTAACAAGTAAGAGGAGTGCCCTGTATGGATCCGCCCTGAAGCCTCTGTGTTGGCACGGGAGGTTGCCTTTCACAATCCTCCTTTCCCAATGGCTTAGTCCCTGCATTCTCCATACATGACAGTACCTCAGAAGACACTTGCCCTATTAGGACAAGGTGAAGTCCTACGATCCAAGGGCCTATGACCTACCACCCCTATAATAGTGTAGTTTCCTATGGTGGGACCCCTACCTCTCTATGTCTAACCCGTTCCTTGGCTTACAAACATGAGAGGGGGGTTTTTAGGCTATCCACTTGGACTCTACTTCACCTACCTAAGAGGGTACCAATCACGGAGAAGACAATCTTTACACAATCAGATATATTTGCATTCATCCAAGATCTATTTCGTGCCTATAATCAAATATATTTTCATGTATCAATGATTCTTTAAGTTCATTATTTCCTAGAATGATTCTCATTATGATAAGATTAAAGAAAGCACTATATCAATAATCAAATTAGCAATATCTATTTCTTATATTCAAAATATGCTAAATATTATTGCTAAGTAAGTACATCACCTGATCTGTTGTGTCTTCCCATGACTTTTTATTCCTTAATCGCCTTCCTTCAATTTCCCAAATATATTCTTGGCAAAACACTTAATCAAATATATCTCTCATAATTTATCTCATTTCCAATCTGCTGCTTTATGAAGATTTCTAATTGATTTTTCCTATACATATTACTCTTTTCCCTCTTTTCTTTTTACCTTCAATACCCCACCCCTTATATATCCTCATATCTTAATGGGGCACACCTTTTTGAATGGACATGTCCTTTAAAACTAATCGCTGCTTCATATATTTAATTTATGTTCTTTCAAACATATTAATCATTGCTTTATTATTGCTGCTCCTTCACATCCTACGATTCTATAATATAGTTGTTGCCTTAGTTTATTAACATTGCTGTCTTTTAATAACGATTGCTGGAGTATATTTAAATATTTATTGTTTTATATATATTTTTTCTTTAATATTATTTTGTGAATATTATGATATTCATAAATATTAATTATTCCATTTTATATGATAGTTATATTAATATATATTGTGTGTTTCTCATTAATATTATTTATTATTTTTTTTGTATTGTATTATTATTTATATAATTACAATATTATCCTTTTATAAATTTTAATATCTATATTTTGGTATTCACAATATTATATTTATATTTATAATTATAACATTATCTTTCATAATAAGAGTATTAAATTGTTAATGTTTTATTATGTATTTTGTTTATCTTTTTTTTTAATGCTTTATATTTCAGTGCTATAATTTCGAGGACATGACAGTCCACCCCGCCCAAGATTGTTTGTCCTCAAGCAATCACTTTAAACCAATTTTAAGGTGAGAATGATCCTATAGGGTTTGTGGGTTATGGGTCCACGATTTAACTTAGCTTATGCTTACGTGATCAATTTTGTTATACTTGATTTATGTCAAATTTATCCAAGGTATCTAACATTGAAGTCCTTTCCCACCTCAACCTGATTTGCAAAATTAACTAAGGTTCTATTCTTAAATAGATGCTTTAATCCCTTTGTATCCCAAGTTTGAGGGAATCCCACTTTATTGCTTTTTATAGTAACTTGTCATTATTGCATTTGGATACTAATAATAATTCAGTTCTAAATAAGTTAATTTTGTTAGTACCTCTCAATCCCATAAGCATTTTGATAGACAAATTAACATTTTCAGTTTTTAAGCATAACAATGATGGGCTCCACATAAATTAAAGAAAACAACCAAGTCACTCATCCAAGTAGACAAGTAGCTCAACCAAGTAGACAAGTAGCTCGACCAAGAAAACAAGGAGCTCAAGCAAGCAAGTAGCTCAACCACATAGGCAAGTAGCTCAAGCATACAAGCAATCAGCTGAAGTAGACAAGTAGGTAGCTCAAGCACGTAAGTAACCAGCTCAAGCCAGTAGGCAACTAGCTCAAGCACACAGGCAAGTAGTTCAAGCAAGAAAACAAGTAGCTCAAGCAAGTAAACAACCAACTCAAGTAGACAAGTAGGTAGCTCCAGCACGCAAGCAACTAGCTCAAGCAGACAAACAAGTAGCTCAATCTAGCAAGCAAGTAGCTCAACCAGGCAAACAAGTAGCTCTTGTAAGCAAGCAACTATCGCACACGAGTAAGTAGTTGAACCACACAGGTAAGTAGCTCAAGCAAGCAAACAACTAGCTCAAGTAAGTAAGCAACTAGCTCAAGCAAACAAGCAAGTAGCTCAAACATGCAAGTAAGTAGCTCAAGTACGCAAGCAACCAGCTCAAGTAAGTAGGCAAGTAGCTTAAGTAGACAAGCACGTAGCTCAAGTATACAAACAACCAGCGCAAACAACTAGGCAACCAGCTCAAGCAACTAGGTAGCCAGCTCAAGCATGCAAGCAACTAGCTCAAGCAAGCAAGCAACTAGCTCAAGCACACAGGCAAGTAGCTCAAGCAAGTAGGCAACCAGCTCAAGCACACAAGCAACCAACTCAAGCAAGTAGGCAACTAGCTCAAGTGAGCAAGCAAGCAACTTAAGCAAACAAGAAACCAGCTCAAGCAAGGAGGCAACTAGCTCAAGTAGGCAAGCAAGTAGCTTAAGCACACAAGCAACCAGCTCAAGCAAGTAGGCAACTAGCTCAAGTAGGCAAGCAAGTAGCTTAAGCACGCAAGCAACCAGCTCAAGCAAGTAGCTTAAGCATGCACAAGATGGCAGGAAAGAGGCTCTAATACCACTGTAATGTCCCTTACCCGGTTTGGTCTAGAATTCATTTGTTGATTAGGGTTAGGGTTTCTTCCTTTTATATGAATGTTCTTTTTAATGAAGTAATCTTGGTTTGAAATTCACCATATTAACAACATTTCCACATACACATGTATCTGTTAGTACTAATATCTAGATATCCAAAATATAAGCATAATCACAAATGCAATTTTAACAAACAAGAGGAGTGCCCTATATGGATCCGCCCTGAAGCCTCTGTGTTGGGCACGGGAGGTTGCCTTTCACAATCCTCCTTTCCCAACGGCTTAGTCCCTGCATTCTCCATACATGACAGTACCTCAGAAGACACTTGCCCTATTAGGACAAGGTGAAGTCCTACGATCCAAGGGCCTACGACCTACCACCCCTATAATAGTGTAGTTCCCTACGGTGGGACCCCCACCTCTCTATGTCTAACCCGTTCCTTGGCTTACGAACATGAGAGGGGGTTTTTAGGCTATCCACTTGGACTCTACTTCACCTGCCTAAGAGGGTACCAATCACGAAGAAGACAATCTTTACACAATCAGATATATTTGCATTCATCCAAGATCTATTTCATGCCTATAATCAAATATATTTTCATGTATCAATGATTCTTTAAGTTCATTATTTCCTAGAATGATTCTCATTATGATAAGATTAAAGAAAGCATTATATCAATAATCAAATTAGCAATATCTATTTCTTATATTCAAAATATGCTAAATATTATTGCTAAGTGAGTACATCACCTGATCTGTTGTGTCTTCCCATGACTCTTTATTCCTTAATCGCCTTCCTTCAATTTCCCAAATATATTCTTGGCAAAACACTTAATCAAATATATCTCTCATAATTTATCTCATTTCCAATCTGCTGCTTTATGAAGATTTCTAATTGATTTTTCCTATATATATTTCTCTTTTCCCTCTTTTCTTTTTACCTTCAATACCCCACCCCTTATATATCCTCATATCTTAATGGGGCACACCTTTTTGAATGGACGTGTCCTTTAAAACTAATCGCTGCTTCATATATTTAATTTATGTTCTTTCAAACATATTAATCATTGCTTTATTATTCCTGCTCCTCCACATCCTACGATTCTATGATATAGTTGCTGCCTTAGTTTATTAACATTGCTGTCTTTTAATAAGGATTGCTGGAGTATATTTAAATATTTATTGTTTTATATATATTTTTTCTTTAATATTATTTTGCAGATATTATGATATTCATAAATATTAATTATTCCATTTTATATGATAGTTATATTAATATATATTGTGTGTTTCTCATTAATATTATTTTTTATTTTTTTTGTATTGTAATATTATTTTTATAATTACAATATTATCTTTTTATAAATTTTAATATCTATATTTTGGTATCCACAATATTATATTTATATTTATAATTATAACATTATCTTTCATAATAAGAGTATTAAATTGTTAATGTTTTATTATGTATTTTGTTCATCTTGTTTTTTAATGCTTTATATTTCAGTGCTATAATTCCGGGGACATGACACCCTACAGAATGAATAAGAACTACACCGCCAAGGTATAAGACAAAATTGAGAAAATGTTGAAAGCGGACATCATTTTCACAGTAGAAGTTAGTGATTGTGTATCACCAATCGTTATTTCATTGAACAAGGAATCTGCATAGATTCGGATGTTGACTTTCGGAGTTTGAATTTTGTGACAATCAAAGACCTCTTCCCAATCCCCTTCACTGACACAATCTTCGAGGAACTGGTTGGTTGGACATGAGATGTACTCCTTCATGGACGAGTTCTCTGGGATAATCAGATAAGTATTGCAAAGGAAGACAAACTGAACACAACATTCGTAGTCGAAGATAGGATGTACACATACAACCGAATGCCATTTCAATTATGTAACACGGCAGCTCCTTTTCAAAGAATAATCTTGCACATATTTGACAAAATGTCTTGGCAATTTTAAAGCATTCTTAGATGATTGGTCAATCTACAGCGACAACGAGAAGCACCTTAGAGCATTGGGAGAGTGTATGGAGAGGTGCACGGCAGCCAATCTAGCACTAAATCCAAAGAAATGCAAATTCATGGTACCATAAGGAAAACTTCTGGGTCACATTGTTTGCAAAGCCAAACTTAAGATAGACCCGGATAAGATAAGGGTCATCATACAAATGGAAGCTCCGTAGAACGTCAGTAGCATAACATCCTTTCTTGAACATGTGGGGTACTACCGAAGGTTCATTACGAACTTTGATGTAATGACTCATGCTTCGGATCAAAGGTTTTTGATTAAACTCTTATTGGATTGACAAAGGTTGTTATCCAATATTATTAAAGCTTATCGAGTTTCCAAATTGTAAATGAAATAAACTCTGAATAAGGAAGTTTGATTCAAATGTTAATTCAAATATAGATATAATAGTTGTTTTTGATTTAGACTTTAGAAATCATGCTTTGAATATGTAAGAGGTTAGACCTCTTTAGATTGATGTTTTTGAAGTTATCCTTATATTCATGTAATTTTTGACGTAGGTGTTGTTTCTGAATTTTGCTTATTCATGCATCCTTACTCAAGAAAATCATGGCTCCTTAGAGCACTTGATCTGTTGTCTTTAAAATGTATATCTCTGCACAAAACTATTCCATTTTCCTCCTTCGATGAATTTGATGTCTTGATATATCCTTTGATTTGGGAAGTTGTGTCCATTAATTTGTGATGTCTTTTGGAAGGGTCATGATTCTTGGTTAACACCTTTAATTGCTGCCCCTTGGTATGAGAGATCGCACCACTTTGTTTGGAGAATAAATTTGATTGTTTAACATCAACTAATTGTTGCGCTTCATATACTATTCGCCTCCTTTTATGGATATTAATTCCTGCCTATTGATGACAAACTTGTGCCTCTTCATAGCTTCACATAATTGCTAACTTTTGAATTACACTATTCCATAATATAATTTACACCTCATAACTAGATCGAATTATTAACACGCCTTTCCACGTATCATTTAGTTATGATATAATCGCATCATATTAGACACTTACTTGAAGGTGCGTCATATCTAAAACATTGGTCATTGCTTATTATATTTTTATGACTAAAATCATCGCCTTAGTTCTCCTAATCGTTGTTAAACTCCTCATACATCCAATTATATGCAAAACACAACTTCTACCTTTTAGAACCTTCAATTTCTCCTATGATTCCTCGACTTTAATGGTGGCTTTGATTTCTATAATCATCGGCTTCTTCAATAATTATCGTTGCATATCATAATTGCTTCCTTCAAAGAATCGATGCTCTTTAAATTATCATTCCTTTTATCCCCAAACATGTCGAATATAATACCAAGCATATTCTATAGTTGGCCATAAGAGAAATGGCTTCCAATGTCGATAGTGTCGACCACTGAAGTATCGGCACTCCTCGTACATATTTGCTACAAGCTAAGGACATAGATTGACGCCAGGAAGGATAGAAGGCATTCAGGCAGCTCCCCATAAGTAAAAGTCAATGCTCCCTTTGCGACTCCACGTCATACCCTTGGACTTCCACATAATAGCGATGACCATCAATATAGTCAACCAATGAAGTATTTGCCACAAAAACGGGTTCCAAGTAAGAGAAGCTAATAACATAAAAATGTTGTGCATGAGACAATCAAACTTGACAACGCTCACTAATACAATAGCTCCTTCAATATCGATCCCAAGAAGATGATAATCACTCAATTTGCAACAATATAATATGCCAACAATGAAATATGCACCATATATGGTAATACGTGAATCCAGTGAATCGCTCTGAGCATCTAGCAAAAAAAATGGGTCATTACAAGTCCTCCCGCCCAAAAACTACTTGTCCTCAAGCAATACGATTTTAGCCTTAGGAGTGAACCATCATGTTGATGTTGCGCTACTCTGATTTTAATAATCTGCTTATCATGCTCCAACTGTCTCCGTCTCTTTTGGAATGGATAGAAGTGTTCATTGTCTAAATTGAAATAGATATCATTGTTCATTCTCATACTTTGTCCTTTGAGTTATCTTCTCTATGGCTCTCCAAGAGAATTTGGATCATCTCCTTGAATTTCATAAGTTAGAAACTTGTTTAGTTATCCCATTACTTTCTTATGCATGTTCAACTTTATCCTTGGCTATTGAATGAAGAAGAACATCTTTTTGAGATTCTTCTCACCTTCCTTTCCTTCCTCTAGTTTTCTGATTTCTACAACTGAATGATTGTATTTCATCTTTTTGCTATCCTTTTCCATGGGAATTTCTTCTCTTAGTTGCTCTCAATTTTGGGCTCTTTGATAGTATCTTCATCAATTTGGAACATCTCTAGTTACTCAAATAGTAACTCCTCTTTTCTATTATTCATAATAGATTTGTGTTGCTCATATGACACCCTAACTCCCTCAAATCTTGATGCAATTTTCTCCTCTTCAAGCTTAAGTTTCTTTTGAAGATTCCTTTCATAATTCTTCCTCTTGACATTAATGGCATCATTCTTCCTATTCCTATAACTCTCCCTTGTTGTAACTCTCCTTTTTTGACATTAGTGGTGAAGGGATGATCATCATACTTCGATCCATGTCTTATGTGGCATCACTACATCAATAGGGATACCTTTAATGTAAAGTTGAACATAAGCACAACCATCCAACTTTCCACTATTAATTTCTTTTGCTTTTTGCTAACACATGCTTGTGTGTTCTAGCGGAAATGTCAAATGCAAATATACGAATATACTCTTCAAGAAAAGACTCGTTTGGATTATTCTTATCCTCCTGTTAAGGCTTTTGGAGAATTCTCTTATCGAGTTTAGTCTTACAAACATCTTCACCACTTTCTTCTTCATATCTTGTCACGCTATGATGAAAGGTTAAAGCTTTGTGATCCCTTTCCTACCTTTCAACAATATCTTCTCCTTCTCTAATGTGAATAATTTTTACTTCTTTAAGCTTAAGCATCATCTTTCTATTTTCCCAAATCTTCAATCTCATGGAGACACTTGTGAATGGCAACTTAATGTGCATGAGTTAAAGGCATGCAATCTTTCATAATCTAGGACCTTGAACATTTTCCATAATTATGTAGATGCCAATTCATTACTTTCCCTTGATACCAATCTATTAGACAAGTGGGTTCTTCTCTTCAAGTTTTGCGATACTTCATCTTTTAAATCATCTTCACGCTGGGGCTGAAGAATAATGCCATACTTAGCTCCCCTTGAAATTGTGCTTCTCCTTATGAGCTAGGAGATGTCGCTTGTATGTGTGATGAAGTTTGTTCTTGCATAGGTTTGTCATTCTCTTGCTTTATTTTTCTCTTCCAAACTTTCATAGGTTCTTTCCTATGCTTGCCAAGTATTTTTATCTTCTTGTTTTGTCTTGAAAGTCCTGTAATCCAACTTTTGCAATGATGTGCTATTTGTCCATAGTTTTTGCATTTATAGCATATAACCTTATAATTCATTGGAGGAACATATGTGTTGTAGTTTCTACTTGTCCTCCTATAAATATTTCTATTTTTGTTCCACCTATTGTTATATCTCACTTGCATTCTACACTCTCCAGCCTTATGTCCAAAATGATTGCATGAGTAGCAAAATCCATTAAAGGTACTCTTGAACTTGTATGTATGCACTTGCCTCAAAGGAAAGGACTTTTTGAAATTGTCCTTGTCAACTTTAGGAGTCTTTGTCTGCTCGTTACCTTCCTTTTTAATAGGGCTTTTGAAAGTCTCTTCGAGGCTTTTTATCTTTCACTCATTTGTCTTCTTAGGAGTCTCTTTGAATGTTGGATTTTCTTTATAGCCAGGCCCTATTTTATTTGATGATGACTTTTTCCCATTAATGATGTCATCTAGGATTTCGGTGCTCTTTTCAAACTTGAGACTTGTGTTCAACTTGATGGTTGTCTTCTCCAATTCTTTCCTCACAAAAACAATTTCACACTCTAACCTTTCACAACTTTCTTCTTTTGCTTTTAATTGGATTCTTACCTCTTCTTCAATTCTTTTCTCTTCTTCAATTTGAATTTTCAAATTGATGATTGTTTGCTTTGCTTCCTTTATTTGATCTTTCAAATCAGTGATCACCTTTTCGGATTCTTCTTGTATATTGGACTTCGATTTACACTCTTCTTGAAACTTTATGTTTAGATCAACAATTTATCTTCTCACATTCTTCAAGGCCTTGTATTAACTCTACACTAGATTTACTTGACTCTTGAAGTAGTAGCTCAAGTTTTTGGTTCTTCTTTCTAAGTTCTTCAATCTCATCCCTAGCGCAATAGAATTCTTCCTCAAAACATTCATTATTATCTTTACTCACAAGATGGTTTTCTCTTTTGAAGAATTCATCTTTTATTGCCAAGGGTGTTCTATTTATTACCTCATTACTTGCATTTGGTGTTCTATCGTCAATACCACGATTGGTATTTCCTTTTCCTTTATTTCCTTTTCTTCTTGCCAATGGTTTGATATCTAACACTTCAGATGGCTGCTTCATGTGGATCAAACGTTCTTCCACCTTTTTTAAGTGTGTTCAAGACATCATCCCTTGTAGTAAGTTTGTTTCTTGCTTCATAGAGTGTTCTTGCCAATGGTTTGGTATTTTCTATTGTCATGATTAATCATTTTTCTTTATATTTACCCAAAGGCTGGCAGGACCTTTAGCTCTAATACCACTATAATGACCCGTGCTCCAAATCAAAGATTTTCGATTAAATTCTTATTGGATTGACAAAGGTTGTCATCCAATATTATTAAAGCTTATCGAGTTTCCAAATTGTACATGAAATAAACTTTGAATAATGAAATTTTATTCAAATGCTAATTTGAAAATAGATATAATAGTTGTTTTTGATTTAGACTTTAGAAATCATGCTTTGAATATGTAAGAGGTTAGACCTATTTAGATTGCTGTTTCTAAGTTATCCTTATATTCATGCAATTTTTGACATAGGTGTTGTTTCTGAATTTTGCTTATTATTCATGCATCCTTACTCAAGAGAATCATGGCTCCTTAGAGCACTAGATCTACTGTCTTTAAAATGTATATCTCTGCATCAAACTATTCCATTTTCCGCCTTGGATGAATTTGATGTCTTAATATATCCTTTGATTTGGGAAGTTGTGTCCATTAATTTGTGATGTCTTTTGGAAGGGTCATAATTCTTGGTTAACACCTTTAATTTCTGCCCCTTGGTATGAGAGGTCACACCACTTTGTTTCGAGAATAAATCTGATTGTTTAACATCAACTAATTGCAGCGCTTCATATACCATTCGCCTCCTTTTATGGATATTAAGTCCCGCCTATTGATGATAGACTCGTGCCTCTTCATAACTTCACATAATTGCTAACTTTCGAATCGCACTGTTTCATATTATAATTAAGTTACACCTCATAACTAAATCACATTATTAATATGCCTTTCCACATATCATTTAGTTATAATATAATCGCATCATATTAGACACTTTATTTGAAGACGCGTCATATCTAGAACATTGGTTGCTGCTTATTATATTTTTTTTTTACTGAAATCATCGCCTTAGTTCTCCTAATCGTTGTTAAACTCCTCATACACCCAATAATATGCAAGACATGGCTTCTACCTTTTAGAACCTTTGATTTCTCCTATGATTCCTCAATAGCTTTAATGGTGGCTTCGATTTCTATAATCATCGGCTTCTTCAATAATTATTGCTGCATATCATGATTGCTTCCTTCAAAGAATCGATATTCTTTAAATTATCATTCCTTTTATCCCCAAACATACCAAATATAATACCAGATATATTTTGCGGTTCGCCATAAGAGAAACAGCTTCCAATGTCGATCGTATCAACCATTGAAGTATCAGCACTCCTCATACAAATTTGCTACAGGCTGAGTACATAGATTGACCAGGCAGCTCCTGATAAGTAAAAGTCAATGCTCCCTTTGCGACTCCATGTTGTACCCTTAGACTTCCACATAATAGTGGTGACCATCAATATAGTCAACCAATGAAGTATCTACCCCAAAAACGTGTTCCAAGTAAGAGAAGCTAATAACATAGAAATGTTGTACGTGAGACAATCAAACTTGACGATGCTCAATAATAGAATAGCTCCTTCAATATCAATTGCAGGAAGATGATAATCACTCAGTCTGCAACAATATAATATGCACTGTAGATGGTAATACGTGAATCCAGTGAATCGCTCTAAGCATCTAGCAAAACAAATGGGACATTGCATTTGATCAAATCTCCTATCCATTGGACGTACTCACCAAGAAGGGGCAACCATTTGTGTGAACGGATGACCGAGAGAAAACTCTTAACGAGTTGAAGGTACAGTTAATCAGTTCGTGATACTAGCATATCCAGACCAGAGTAAGGAATTCCATGTACATGTCGATGCTTCCAATTACGCAATCGAAGCAACACTAGCACAAGTGGGAGTGCAAGGGTTGGATCACCCGGTGTTCTTCGCAAATCGTTTGTTGTCGAAGGTACAGAAAAATTATAGTACTATCAAGAGGGAAGCTCTCGGGATGGTGTACCGATATAAAAATTTAGACATTATTTGTTGGCAACACCATTCACATTTTATGTTGACCACCAAGCTCTCATGTACTTGGTCAACAAACCTATCATACAGGGGAGAGTAAGTCGATGTCTTCTGTTGTTGCAAGAGTTCACATTTACAATAATCATACGTCCTGGGAAAAGTCATGTAATCGCCGACCAATTGTCAAGAATCTGGTTTGGAGAACCCACCGAAGGAGTGAATGAAGACTTTCAGGATGCTCACTTGTTCCAGATTGCAACACTTCCCCCATGGTACGAGAAGATTGGAGAATACCTGTCGACATCAACATTCCCAAAAGAAAGACCACCAGCCGAACGAAGGAAACTAGTACTGAAAAGCAAAACTTTCCAGCTCATCAATGAGTTATTATACAAGATGGGGTCGGACCAAGTCCCAAGGAGATGTGTTATGAAAAGAAGAAATTCCCAACGTACTAAAAGAAGCACATGAAGGTCTAGCCGAAGGACACATGGGACAGGGTGCCACAACTCAGAAAGTTCTTCTAGCAGGGTTGTGGTGGCCGACGGTACACACAGATGCACGCGAGTGGATAACTAGATGCGACACATTTCAGAGAGTTGGCAAGCCTCTCAAGGGGGACTGCATGCCATTGTTCCCATCCCAGCCTTAGGAGCTATTAGAATGATGGGGACTAGACTTCATTGGACCACTGAAAGTCATCTAGTTGCATCGATGTAGGTGCATAGTAGTCGCCACCAAGTACTTGACAAAATGGGCAGAGGCTCGGGCTGCTAGACAACACAACACTTAGTACGGTGAGATTTATCTATGAGCATATAGTTACACGGTACAACATCCCGATACAAATCACTAAGGAGGACATTTCATCAACTGCGTCATTTGGTTGATGACGATAGAGTTTCGAATATTCCACAATTTATCAAGTCCGTACTACCCAAGAGCAAACGGTCAAGCTGAATCTACAAACAAAGTACTTGCCTCCATCATTCACAAGTCGTGCAGTGTTGAAGAAGCTGACTAGAGGAAAGGCTACCTGTTGTACTATGGGCATATGTATGACATACAACGTGACAATCGGGCACACACCGTTCCAACTAATGTACGATCAAGAGGTGATAGTGTCAACCGAGTACATGGTGCCAAGCCTGAGAATAGCTGTCGAGAATAGACTAGGCAATACGGAGAGTTTGAAGGAGTAGTTATTCTAGCTCAACAAACTTGATGAACGAAGAATTATGGCACAGTGGGCGACGAAGGCAATGCAAAAGAGAAGAAAATGTTGGCACGACAAACACCTCCGTCGGATGAATTCCCAACCAGGCCAGTTAGTTTTGAAGTATAACGATCGTAACGAGATCATGCCAAGGAAGTTCAAAGTTATGTGGCTTGAACCCTTTAAAATCAATGAGGTCTGCAAAAATGGAGCAATTGAGTTGGAGAACCTAGATGGGACTCTATTACCAGACTCCATTAATGGGTCAAAACTCAAGCCGTATCAGGAGAGAAGAGAAACAATCACCATCAATATGTTGGGATACACAACTACAAAGGATTGGAGAATAAGTGAAAGCAAAACCAAAGAGGAAGAATATTGGAGAATAGGCAGAAGTCTGTTTGTACTAGATGAAGATTGGACCACACCAAGAGGCGAAAATCTAGTCGAGGAGAGACTCGTCAAAAAGAGAGTGGAGGGCATTGTAGTGCCTTGGGTGCCAAGTTCATCTCCTTGTGGTAGTCCAATGTGCTAGCACCCAAAATGGATGTTGCATGGAAACTTTGCATTGACTACCGTGCACTCAACAAGATCTTGGTGAAGAACAAATATCCCCTACTATGCATTAACGACTTCTTGGGTATGCTCTATGGGGTGGAATACTTCACTAAAATCAATCTAAAATTAGGATATCGTTACGTTCTAGTTCAATTAGAAGGCATTTGGAAGACTACATTCAAAACATAAGAAAGGATCTACAAGTTGAAGGTTATGCCATTCGGTCTAACCAATGGTCTTGCAATACTTATGCACCTAATGACTAATGTCACACATGCAATCACTAACTTCTTTGTCATCATCTACTTGGATGAAATACTCATCTTCAACTAGACATGGGAAGAACATGTGCAACACATTATAGGTACTAGATACATTGCACCAACACAAGTTGCAAACCAACCTCAACAAATCCACTTTTGGCACCACATATTCGATACCTCGGTTACATCATCAACTACTCTAGTACTCATGTCAATTCATCAAGGTGATTCAAGATTGGCCTGTTCCATGCAATATTATAGTATTCTACAACTTTTTGAAACCCATCAATTTCTACAAAGGTATCATTGGATTCTCATAGGTTTCTAGGTCCCTTAACCAAATTATGCACATCAAGGCAACATTTCAATGAACTCTTATGTAACAATGCATTTTCAAAGAGCTCAAGCAACACCTTTGTTTTGCACTAGTACTAACCCTCCCAAACGTAATGCACTCATTTGAAATCCATACAAATGCATCTAACTATGAACTTGGTGTCATATTACTCTAGGATGGCCACCCTATCACCTACCATTCAGAAATATTCAATCATATCATATAATGCTAGTTCGCTTGTGAGAAGGAGCTCTACACCATAGTACAAGCCATCAAGAAATGGCACCACTACATCCTCAACAAAGAGATTATCATTTACTTTGATCATTAGCCAATCCCATCTTTGTACACAAAGAAAATTGGAAAACATGCAACATATGGAGTAGATGACCTACTTGAAACAATTCTACCTAGTCATCAAGCATAAGGGGCACGACGGCAATGCTGCAAATTGCCTTAGCCAACCACCAATTCATGTGCTCACTATCATGTTAGAATTATGCAGACACAACTTTCAAACTAGGGATCGATTTACTCAACACAAGCAAATATTTTGCATAGCCATTCAACATGCTCAAACAAGATACATCCACAAGAGACTTTTACATGTTTGATGAGCTTCTCTATAATCTCAAACATCTCTATGTTCACTCAAGCATGCCTCGACAATGCTTGATCTAGGAAGCACATTATTCCAAAACTGTAGGTCACTTTGGTGTCACCAAAACACTCACCACACTTAACAATGCTTTTACTAGCCTCACATGCACACAAACATTGAACATCACATCAAGTCTTGCATACCTTGCTGCATTTCCAAGCCTATGAGCAAGACTTTGGGGCTTTATGAAGTACTTCAATGCCCTTGGGATTCAATTAGCATGACCTTTCTCGATGGCCTTCCAACCATGAAGCACCAAAATGACTTTATGTTTGTTGTGGTTGAATTTTTTTCTAAAGTGGCCAACAATTGCTTGCAAGAAGACCACCATAGCACCAAACACCACACATCTTCTTCAACCATGTTTGGCTTCACTTTGGGCTTTCAACCTCCATTGTCTCTAACCACAACCCAAGATTTGTCAACACATTCTGGCAAATTCTTTGGACCATGTTGGACACACAACTAGATTGACCCACAACCTTCCACCACAAGGTGACAAATAGATACAAGTGGTCAATCACACATTGGTTCACCTTCTACAAATTCACAATAGTGCACATCTACACACATGGGATGGCAACTTGCCCTACATTCAGCAAACCTACAACGGACCACTTCATAGCTCTATAAGGCACAAGGCACAATGTCTTGGTTTCCAATTAGTAGCACCCCTTGACATCTCATCACAATTCCTCATCAATCGAGACACGCACAAGAAAAGGAAGTGTATAAAGCACAACACTTCATCCAACATATCCAAGAACACCATCAATAAGACCAACAAATTCTCCAATGCCAATAGTATGAGTACAAACAATACTACGACACCCATTGCACACCACACAGCTTCCAGATCAATACAAAATCTAGCTACATCTGCAAAAGGAATGTTTCTGCACTACAATCGCAAGATCAAACCTTTACATTGTGGTCTTTACACCATACTAAGCACAGCTGATGAGAATGCTTTCATTCTCAACACACCATAGTTTCTAGGTTTGCATCTCATTTTCAACATAGAGCTACCCAAACCAAAGCTCCAACAAACCAAATCCTTGCTCATGTCAATCTAACAGTGAAGGATGCAATCATCAACACCACAATAATCAATACTCCCTTAAACAATCATCAGCTAATCTACATAGCCAAGACTGGGCAATATGCTAATCAGGCCAAATGGTACCACTTGGAACAACTCCATGCACAATTTCCTTCACTCAGGTCTAATGCAATGGAGACCATTGCTTCTCAATAAGGGGCAAATGATCCAAGTGCAGTTTGCATGACACAGTCTCATACTTCATGCAACCTGGCACTCATCTTCATTCAACACGTCATACAGTCCTAGTGCAACTCAATGCATTAATTTACCATGCAGCACAACTCCACACACTATTCACAGTCTAGTTCTTGCACACCTATGCACAACATTGCTGACCCACAAACCATGGCTCTGCACATGGGCACACATGCCCCCCACTTAGATATGCTCAATTTGACACCATATGCATTTTACACCTAGCCACACCTACACCACATGTCCATGCCAACCAACTAGGCACCATACAGATTTAGGC
The DNA here is from genome assembly GCA_007115665.2 of Sequoiadendron giganteum. Taxonomy (NCBI): domain Eukaryota; kingdom Viridiplantae; phylum Streptophyta; class Pinopsida; order Cupressales; family Cupressaceae; genus Sequoiadendron; species Sequoiadendron giganteum. The sequence goes on along the minus strand of CM021100.1, from coordinate 143,095,425 downwards.
ACCAAACGAGTTCAACACCTGTCATGCTCTTATCCACATGCAAAATGCACCATACACACATGATATCTGTCAACATATTGTTAAATGCCTAGCTGATGGCCCCATTGTATAAATAGCTGCCATGTACAAGGTACAGGTAAAGAAGTTCCTACCGGCAAACTGCAGAATGTACAACACTATACAGATCTTTTAAGCAATACAGTTAATTACATTTCAGAGTCATCTGCTCATCTTGAATATGCATGAATATGCTAATCTAGAATTTCTTATGTTCATTCTACAGATTTTGTGGATTAATACACTAATTTGCAGTTTGTCCTCCAATCTTCCTGGGATTCAAATCAGCAACTCTTGGAAATCCTTGTATACCAATATGTTCCCAGACAATACAGTAACACTGTTTGAAAATTTATAACAATTTGCAATGAGCAAACAATAACCCAAACTCAAACCACTTACATTGATAAACATGTAAGTAAATAGTTGGGTTTGTAGACTAACTCTAGAGGGTGTTATCCAATCCTGCTGAACGGGATACAAATCAGAGTCAATAGCAATCATTAATGGTAGAAGAAAAGAAGACTTTATACTAACTTCAAAGCAACCACGAATAGTGAATAGGATTGGATATTGAGAAGGTACAGTTTAGCATGTGAGTTCCTAAGACAGTTCTCATAAAGAAAATACCAAGGAGATAAGTGCATGGATGAAGGGAAATAGTCAAATACAAAAAGAGCAAAAGCGCTCATCAGACACCACATACCTTACAGCTTGGAAGATGAAGTATAGATTACAAGTACAGAACTGATTAGAAATTGAAAGAAAAAGGAAAAAAAACTAGTAGCTTTGCTATTATCCATGCAACTGAAATTTCAATATAAACTCAAGATGCTTTGGTTTCAGATAGATATAAAGATATTAAGTCCGAACACTTCCAAAGTTCAGAAACTTGGATACCTGTTTTGCTTCAGGGGATATTTTTTCAATAAATGATGAATTAAATGGCACCCAACCACTAAACACTGCAGCCCCTCCAAGAGTTTTTGGGTACAACATCGCACTTGCTAAAGTCAAAGCACCTGCAAAATCCCACAAACATCATAAGTGTTCAGTAATTACCTACATCATTTCTTTCAGAACTTTCACTTAACATTACACCAAACCACAAGTTATAGTCCAAATATTTACCCCCTTGGCTAAAGCCACAGACAAAAATGTTTTTGGGACTGATGCCAGTTGCTATCTCCTTGTCTATCATTTCATGTACCTTCTCAACAGATTTCATAATTCCTTCCTCGTCTTTAGGAGACTCCTGCAGCATTGATTTCATAGGCCATCCTCATAAGGAAAAACTTAAAATTCAAACACAAATTGCTGCTAAAATACAAAACATTCCTGAGCTGTATTTGTAAGTCATATCCAACATTGACAAAATTAAAATCTTACAAAACTTCCTTTTCAATGTTTTGTCATTTAAAATTTTAAAAGTAAGACCAGAAAAGGGATTGCACATTATTATAATCACCATATCTTTACACATCCTCAGCTTTGCACAAGAGCTAATGGAGTCAAACACAAGATAAAAATCCTTGTAACATATTTTCCATAATTTTCTCAGTCAAGAGTAACAGCAGAAAAAGGATTCCACTTGTTTTTTAATTTTCTATGTTTTAAAGCAAGTCGGCTATGCCCACTGTATTTCTATTTGGCACTTCTTACAATGTCCTCGGTCAATACAACTTATAAGCTAGAACTATAATAAGATAACTAAATTAATGACATCAAGTTTCCACAATCCATATAGCTGTCTATTATTATTTCTGGATTCAATTGCGTTGGAATTTTTTGTATCAACATTTCGAATCACACTCCGTGATCCATCATTTTTCTTCTCCCCCAGCTCTCATCTAGAAATAATAGTGAACAAGATAACTAATATCAATCAATTATGCTAGAACCATAATAAGAGGCTGTCTCAATAAAAATAACATTGACAAAAGAGAGGGCTCACAAGAAAGTCATATGCCAATAAGGACCCGCATACCTAAAAGTACTAATAATAATAGAGTGAGGACTACACATATCAGGATTTACCTACTTCTAGTCTGGGGGAAATGGTACAATGTGTCCATGCCAATATGTAGAGGCATGATTATTAGGACTTTTCTCTGTTAAATTTTGAGCCCTAGCTTGTGGTACAACTCATTCCCAAATATTAAAGTAGTGTTTTATATTGTAATGATCAATTAGCTTTTAGGATAGACTTTAGGTTTTACCTTTTTGCTTTATGAGTTGTCAATCTTATCCTCTGCGGATAAGGTGTTTGTAATCTTAAATAAAGAAGTTTTTGCTCCTTATATCTTGAAAAAAAAATTGCAATCTTGGTTAACTTTCTATGTGTTTTTTGTAATATGGTATTAGAGCCCAAATCGAACTTCAGGATCTGAGAATACATTAAGATTTACAAACTGCTGCCGACAATGACAGTTCAAGGAATGTTTGAAGCACAGGAAGTACCAAAGGAAGCCATATGGAACAATACAGAACAACTAGGATAGAAAAATCGCAGGTTTTTAAAACAACTAAAATTCATGACTTTTTTCTCTGTGCAAATCACTAGTTTTAAAACAGCTAAAAATCACAACTTTTTCTAAAAGTCATAGTTTTTTTAGCTAAAAAATTGCAACCTGGTTTTTCATGAAAACATGATTTCTGAAGGCAAATCACAGTTGTTTTTTTCTGCCCTGAAAATTCACGTGACTAGTTTCTGGAAAAATTGAAGCATTTTTTCTGTAAAAATTGTGCTGATTTTTTCCCAGAAAATCATCTCTTTTTGCCCATAAAAATCACATTTTTTTCTGCAGAATTTGGTCGCCTGACAATTGAAATAGTGTCAACAGCAGCTAGGGCATGATTTTTTGGTGGGTTTTCTACAAAACAAACAGGTTTGCAATTTTTTGACGATTTTTTCACAAAAATTGTGGGGTTTGCTGCACATTTTCTTCACCATCTATGGGATTTGTACTTGCTGCACATTTTCTTCACCAATTTTTTTTTCTGATTTTTTTAAAAACAAACATCATTGGTGTTTGTTTGCTGCCTAGGATTTGACCAACAGACAAAAAAAAATTAGGTATTTTTCCACTAATTAGCAGAAAATTTTCAATATTTGAAAACTAGGTTTTACAGGAATTTTTTGAGTTCCTATAGCAGCATGATTAGAGGGTTTTTTGGTCTTACTCCATGATTGCAACTAATGGGAGGTAAGAATAGCATAAATGGCCTCTTTACCCAACATTATTTTGGAAGGCAGCCAGTGTTTTATTGGCAAGAATAACAAGACTTGGAAGCAGCGAATGCTAACAATCTTTGAGTACAAATGCCTCAAAATGATCATCCTTACTGTCATGTCCCCGAAATTGTAACACCGAATATGAAGTATTGAGACAAAAATAAATAAACCAAATATCAAAATGATAACTATGTCTCAAATAAATAAATAATAAAATATAAATATAAATATATTAGCAATCTTATTATAATTTCAAGCATCAAGATAATGTTATAAATATAAATAAATTAAAGAGATTTAAATTATCATTTATAAGATTAAATTAAATCATGTTATGTGTATCATTGATAATATTATAATATTAAAATTGTATCATATGTATCACTGTTAATATTATAATATTAAATTAAAATCATGCTAAGAATAACCTTATAATATTATTTTATTAATATATGTTTTCCTGATTATAACCATATTATTAAATAATAGAATAACTGATATTATAAATAAACATTAACTAATAAATATAAACATGGACTATGATTATATCCTAACTACTAACAAGCCACAAAAAACAGCGATCACAATTTGTAAGGAATCGGCACCACAAAGAAAAAAGTCACACCACATAAGAAGACACGATCCTCCACACAAGTTGCTTCGCTTCTCCAAAGGGGAAGATATAAAGGAAAACGTGGATAAGAGGAGAGGGAAATTAGGGATTAGGATGAGGAAAGTAGAAATAATAAGGAATAAAATACAGATTGCATACTGTCGGGCAGATATTCCTATATTGAGAACTGCTAAAGATATAAATATATTCAGAAATATATAAGCAGATTTAAAAGAAGTATATATCGATTTAAAAGAAATATAAAGGAACATTAAAATGGAGGAATATGTAAATATATTCTGAGCAACAAACCATCATAAGATGAGGAATTTAAGGGAATGCCTCTGTAGAATAAAAGGATATCACTGGTTGGAAATAAAGGGATAGATAGAGGATCGTGGTGGAGGAAGTAAATATTTCTTGAGATCCAAATAATTAGATGATAAATATATGAAATAAATATGTAAGTATTTTTGTATTTAAATAATCAACTTAGTAAATGAATTAAGAATTCAAATATAATAAATTAATATATAACTGTATATATATATTTTTAATATATATATATAGGTTTATATAAAACATATATAGATATTATTTACGATTGTCTAATAATGATGCTTGCAACAACTATTGAGCCTTACGATCTTAATATAAAAATGCATAGATTAATATTTATTTATATATGTTTTTATCCTATGATCAATCAAATGTAAGGTTGAAGGAAGGCGACTACGAAATAAGGAAACATGGGAAGACACAATAGATCAGGTGATGTACTCACTTAGCAATAATATTTAGCATATTTTGAATATAAGAAATAGATATTGCTAATTTGATTATTGATATAACGCTTTCTTTAATCTTATCATAATGAGAATCATTCTAGGAAATAATGAACTTAAAGAATCATTGATACGTGAAAATATATTTGATTATAGGCATGAAATAGATCTTGGATGAATGCAAGTATATTTGATTGTGTAAAGATTGTCTTCTCCATGATTGGTACCCTCTTAGGCAAGTGAAGTAGAGTCCAAGTGGATAGCCTAAAAACCCCCCTCTCATGTTTGTAGGCCAAGGAACGGGTTAGACATAGAGAGGTGGGGGTCCCACCGTAGGAAACTACACTATTATAGGGGTGGTAGGTCATAGGCCCTTGGATCGTAGGACTTCACCTTGTCCTAATAGGGCAAGTGTCTTCTGAGGTACTGTCATGTATGGAGAATGCAAGGACTAAGCCATTGGGAAAGGAGGATTGTGAGAGGCAACCTCCCGTGCCCAACACAGAGGCTTCAGGGCGGATCCATACAAGGCACTCCTCTTGCTTGTTAAAATTGCATTTATGATTATGCTTATATTTTGGATATCTAGATATTAATGCTAATAGATATATGTGTTTGTGGAAATGTGGTTAATATGGTGAATGCAAATTTCAGACCAAGATTACTTCATTAAAAAGAACATTCATTTGGAAGGAAGAACCCTAAACCTAATCAACAAATGGATTTTAGGGCAAGTCCGGGTAAGGGACATTACACTTACTACTGCCACCCAGCCAATAGTTGCAGGTAAAGACCAAGACAAGTTCGATGAATGTGACAAAGAATCAATCATGTTGATCAAATTATCAGTGACAGATGCCATACTTCTTGAAGTCCAAATAGGGACAACTTCAACTACCATTTGGGACCATCTGTAAGACCTTCATGAGACTTCAAATAAAGGCAGGGCCTTCTTCTGAACACTATGTTTTTTTTATCACTATGGATGAAAAAGTGTCCTTGCAAGAGCACTTACTCAAGATCAGTTGTCAACCATTAGTTGAAAGATGGAAGAAGAGAACATGGTGGTAATCACACTGAAATTCTTACCACGTGCTTATGAGCATTTCATTGAGATGCTCAATAATGTTGACCTGAAATTTGAACTATGCAATAAGCTCTTATAGTAGGACAAATGGAAAAAACAATTCAGTAGCAGCAATGAAATGTGTGTGAAATAGGCATTTGCAATCAAAGACAAAGGCACGAGCAAATGGTCACACAAGAAAGGACAAGGTCACAACAAGGTTCTTCCATAACCACTCTTAGATCTGATAATGGAGGCAAATTTTGTTCCAAAGAATTCAGCAACTTTTGTGCTAAACACAACGTCAAAAGATAGTTTATCACACCCTACATGCAATGACCCCTTCCTAGGACATTGCAATTCGGTGGTGTAATGTCCCCATTTTTAGCACTACACTCTCCAGTGACTGTTAGCCTATTCCCGGATGCCCATAGGCTAGTCAGAGGCAAAATTAAGGTTTCCGATTTTCTAGGAGGCTTCTTTTGTGGATTCAGGGATTTGCATGCAGGAGTTTACAGAATGGTCTCTGGGTCTTTCTAGGTTTTCAGAGAGCTTTGGGGCAATATGACATGCATCTGCATCAGATGACTTTTTCAGACTTGCTATTTTTAGTAAGTTACGATGGTTGCCTGGTTTGTGCTTAAAATGCGTTTGAAGTCACTTACTATTTTTAGCAGTATGCTATTTATAGTAAGTGTCATTTTTAGCAATGCTATTTTTGGCAATGGTTCAATAGTTCAGTACAGTTGTTATATTTGGCAAGGTAGTTTGAGCAGATTGTTCTCCAACACTCTTGGTGCTTATTTTGGCAAATTCAATATTTTGGTTCAGTATATATTTTAAGTGAAATATTTGGCTAAGGCATGGTGATCGACTTTTGGAGAAATATTTAAGTTAAATTATAATGTATTTCACTTATTTACTTGGACGCCTAGCTTGGAGAAAATAATTGCATTTTATAAGGTTTTTCACTGAAAGGAGAATTGGACACCTAACTTATGTTAGTTGATTTTTATTAAATTATATCCTTCTTATGCTTTGGATGCCTAGCTTCATGAAATTCAAATGCAAACTCAAGTCAAATATGAATTTCATCTTGGGTGCCCTAATTGGAGGGAAAATGGATTTGAATTTGAGAAGGTTGTAAATATAAGTGTTGGGCTTCATTTGAGGGCATCCATTGAAAACTATAACGAAGTGTTGCCGAAATTTCAACAAACCTTTGCTTCGAGGAACGCATACCTCCTAGCACCCTTGGTTTCGTGCTTGCAAGATAGCAGCTAGCTAAGTTTGTGAATATTCTTTACACTGAAGAGCAGATTGAGCCTATTGAGATGAAGATTTATGAAGTTTTTTTAGTCTTTGAGTTGCTATTTTGGCTTGGCTGGAAGCACTTTTTTGTCCGTAGCTCCTTGCATGAATTTTCGCTAGTTTTGGGTATTGGTCCCATGCTTTAGTCTACCTTGGGTGCCCCTTCTTGCAAAATTTCAGATTTTTTGATGAGCTTTTGGATTTTATCTTGCTAGTCGACCATTTTTGGAGGTTGTACCTTCTTTGAGCTTGCATTGGGAAGCATGCATAAATAAATCATTGTTGTTTGGAGGAGTTTCTTGGCTTGGTCTTGGTCGCCCAGCTCCTAGCTCTCATTTGCCTTCAGTTTCAAATCAATCGGAGAAGTTTGGAGTAAGATATGAGCATTTTGGTGAGTTTGGTGCTTGTTGGTTAGGGTTTTTGTTCGCTGCTATTTTATATCAGACCTAATATATTCTATCTATTCTTGCATTTCTAGTTGATTATCATGCGATTTGATGTTGGAGATGGTTGCCTAACATATTGATGATCTTTTTCTATGTATATCTTCTTTCTATTGCAGCTGAAACTATATTTTGTAACACTAAATCAGTAGTACTGATCAACTCTTTATATTTCTACAATTTACTTCTTGTACTCCCACTTTTAGTGGAAGAGACAGGCCTCGCCGTCTGTACTTTAGCACTTTACTTTCTCGTACTGCCCGCTGAAAAGCGAAAAGGGCCGGCTAGTTGCCCAGACATTTACTTTTCAGTACTTTGTATTACACTCCCGCTAAATAAGTGGTCGAGTTGCATTTGCATATCATTCTGATCGGCTGAGCCGTCCTTCATATTGTACTTTCCAGCATTCCAATTTTTACAGCTAATGATCCCCTTTCCACCATATACACTCACCTTGCCCTCACTAGGATTTGGGTTATCAGAAAGTGAAGGATTACTTTCTATTGGTTTATTTTGGATTGTCTAACGTAAAAGGGTGAAATTGTTGTGGAAAATTTGGAAAAAAATTGTAAGGGGATATTTGAGGTGGACAGTTAGCCTATTCAACGAATTCTCGTAGGCTAATGAGTTAGGGTTAGGGAATTCTTGGAGACAGTTGTATCCAACAGTTGGCAATGATAGGCATTTTACTGAGCTTTGGTGGGTGTGATGTGCAAAACACCACTTTTTGGGGTGGTTTTGGATGATTTCTTCTATACTTGTATTTTTAGTAAGTTAGTTTTGGGCACCGCAAGGTTAGGTGTCAGCATTTCTATTTTTAGCTATGTTGGTAGAGGCATTTAATGTCGATATCCAAATATTTAATATAGTCCAATATTTTAATTTAAACTAGTGAGACATAAAATTAAGTTGAATATTTAACTTTATCGTTATTTAATACAGTGCCTTTATGGAAAGGTGCTTTTGGGAGACATAAGAAGTCATTTTAAATTTAATAAAGTATTCCCTAAAGTTGGACGCCTCACTTGGAGAAATAAGGGGACATTTAAAATTTAAATAAAAGTGCATTTAATGCTAAATGGGGCATGGGTTTTGGGAGGCATACAAAAAGAAGTTTAGAGCTCATTCTTGTTTATGCTTGACTTGATATTTGGTATTCTTCTTTGCTGGAGGAGTTGGTTCTTCTTCAAGGTTTGTGAAGACGAAATCCCTTACAAGCAACATTCTCCACGTTGTTGAAAGACACAATCTGGAGGATTGCTCAGTGATTTCATATAGGGATCACAGTTGAATTTCATTGTTTATTTCCACCTTAGTTTTGGAGCACCGGACATTTATTTCTGATTCAAGAGAGACAAATTGGTAGATTTCGGAGAGCTTATTGCTGGTCGTTCTTTCTCAATTGTTGATCATACCACTTCCTTTGTTGGTTGTACTTGTCTAGGGGGCGTGAGACTCATTCCTTGATGGGTGCTAGGGTTTGGAGAAACTTTATTGTTGTTTGGGGGGCACCTAGGGTTTGAGAACAGATTGACATCATTTTTATGCATTTATATTCAATCTCGGAGTTGCATCCATTTATGGGAGCTTGCAGGAGCTGGTTGCAAGTACAGAAAATTATCAAAGTCCATCAAATTTTTTGGGTATGTTTGAAATAGATATGTAATGCTATTTGCTGACCTAGATTGCTCTTACATTTAAATAAATTTGTATTTTCAGATCAGAAATAAAATCTGGAATTTTCAGCTATATGTATTCCTAAATATTGTCCTATTTTTGAGTTATTTATTTGCTGCAAGTACTTTATTATCTGCTCTTTATTACAAAAAGAAAACACTTTCTTATTTCAGTCTTCTTCTATTAAACACATCAAACAAACAAAAAACAAAGGCAGAACAAGGGTGCATATTACAATGGTATCAGAGTCATTGCATCTTGCCATCCTAAAGGGTTTTGAAAAAAAAAATGGTGTTATGTCAACTGAATGAATAATGCAGCCACCCTATACGCATCACTATAATTTGAGAAGGAACAAATCAAACACTAGCCTTGAGAGTCAACTAGAGGTAGTTCCTTTTGTAGGCATTGAAATGGGTGACAGAGAGCAGCAAGAACCTAGCACTAGGGAAATACTAAATGACCTAGCTAGAGGGCAACATGAGTTACAACAGAGTTTAGCTCAAAATGTGGCCTTGATGAACCAACACATGCTCAACAATGTAGGGAACAATGAAAAAACAATGGAGGTAACAATGGAGGACACAATGATGGTAACCCTAGGCACGAAAGGAGTAATGGTAATGGGGATGGTTCAGTGAACAATAGGAGTACAAAACAGCAAGCAAGAACTATAACAACAAATTCTAGGCCTTTAATGTCTAACTTTCCACCAAGGGTTAACCCTCGAATTGAAGAAGAACCCACCCAACAGGACTTATAGGATCACATTTTGCAGGATTGGAGGGGTTCAGAGCTACAGTTTCAAGCTGAGATGTCTTTTCGTGACTACATGGACCTCAAAATGAAACATAGACTACATAGGGGTAGTAGAAGCATCACTAGGAGTAACAAAGAAAGGTGAGTAAGCTATCCATTCCATATTATGATGGCTCTGGGAAGACTACACCTAGAGCTTAGTTTCAGAATCTTGACACATACTTCTAGCTCAACCCAAAGCAGGAGGATGAAGCCATCAAATATGTTGCTTTACATTTGGATGGTAGTGCTCATGAGTGGTGGCATCAAGGGATGATCACCTTGGGTCATGACCAAATTGACAAATATGTTGAATTTACGGAAAGGTTGATTAAGAGGTTTGATAAGAAAGACCCAGAGTTACATTTTACGGAGTTAGCATAGCTCAAACAATGGGGTTCCATAGAGGCATATGTTACTGATTTCCAAAGGCTTTTGATTTTGGTCACAAATATTTCAGAGAGGAAGTTCATTGCTCTTTTCATGGATGGTCTTTCAAATCCTTTGCAAGGTTGGATTAAGGCCCTGAATCCATCTTCATTATAAGAAGCCATCAAGAAGGCTATACTTATACTCTTAAAAACAAATTTCAGTCTAAGGGGTTCCCTCATAAGAAGAATATGGATAAGAAACCATTTCATAGGGAATCACATCAGCCATGTAATGAGTCCAACAGATTGGATAGTGAACAACTTAATGACCTTTGGAGGAAGAAATTGTGCTTCCATTGTAAAGAACCTTGGGACCCATCTCACAAATGCAGTGTGAAGGCAAAGGCTAAGAAAATAAAGTATTTTTTTGCTGACGAATCTGCATTAGAAAAATCAGATCAGCAATTTGATTCGAAGAGCAATGAGGAGGAGAGCTCATCAGAAGAGGAACCAAAGAGTGATGGTACCATTGCCCAACTCTCTAGTAGCATTCAAGGTTAGAGGGGCATTACAAGGGCATCAAATCATAGCACTTATTGATACAGGTGCCATTCATAACTTCATTGATGAGGGATTTGTGAATAGGAGAAGGTTGCAAACAAAAGAACATGAAGGATTCAAGGTCATGGTAGTTGATGGATACAAACTTTCTTGTACTCATAAATCTCTAAATTGAGCATATAGTTAGGAGACTATGAGATGAAGGATGTATTCTATGTGGTGAACATTGGGGATACTAATGTGGTTTTAGGGATGCATTGGATGAAATCTCTTGTGGAGTTCTCTTTCAACTTGCAGAAAACAGAAATGAAGTTTGAATCAAATGGGAAAAAGATAGTGCTCAAAGGTTTATCGGATGCGGATCCTAGAGTTGCATCCTTCAAGAGGATGGAGCATTTGATTAGACATGATCAAGTGGAGTGGGCAGCAAAGTGTCTTATCATGCCTACAGTTGCAGATCAGCAAAAGAACAACTACCATCTTGATATTTAGAAGTTGCTATCCAAGCATAGCAAGGTGTTTTGGAGTATCCCCCATGGTGTACCACCAAAGAGGGGATAGAGCATGTCATAAAGCTAGAGGAGGGTGCCAAACCAATGATCACTCGGCCATACAAACATCCTAAGAGGTATAAGGATGAGATAGAGAAAGCAATTAAGGAGTTACTGGAGATGGGGCACATTAGACTCAAAAAGAGTCCATTCGCATCAACAATGGTTTTAGTGAAGAAAAAAGATGGGACAATGTGGATGTGTATTGATTGTAGAGCACTGAATAAAAAGACAATTAAAAACATGTATCCTATTCTTTTGATAGATGAGTTGATTGACGAGTTGCATGGAGCTTCCTATTTTTCAAAGATAGACTTGAGATCAAGGTGCCATTAGATTCGGATGAGGAGAGAGGACATAGAGAAGATAGCTTTTAGATGTCACTTTGGACATTTTGAGTTCTTGGTGATGCCCTTTGGGTTGATAAATGCACCAACCACTTTCCAGAGTTGTATGAATCAAGTATTTAGGAAATAGTTGAGAAAATGTGTTGATTTTTTTTGACATCTTGATTTTTAGTAAAACATGGGAAGAACACTTGAGGCATCTCAAGGAGGTTTTGAGCATTTTAGAATGCTGAGTCCAAATGTGATTTTGGCATGCCAAAGTTTCTCTATCTTGGACACATTATCAGTGCAAAGGGAGTGAGAGTTGATCCTGAAAAGATCAAGGCTATAATTGAATGGCCTACCCCTACGAATCTCACTCAGCTTAAGGGGTTCTTTGGTCTATGCAGGTTATACAGAAGGTTTGTTAAGAGCTTTTCACAAACTACAGCTCCACTTACAGAATTGACAAAGAAGGGAGCTTTTGAGTGGTCTGATTTAGCACAAAGGTGTTTTGAGCACTTCAAACAATTGATGTCATCATGTCCTATGTTAGCAATACTAGATTTCTCCAAACCTTTTGAGTTGGAGTATGACATTTCGAGAGAGGGGTTGGAGTTGTTCTGATGTAGGAGAAGCACCCCATAGCATTTGAGAGCAGAGAACTAAGAGGTGTGTAGAGGAGTTTATCTATGATAGGGAGATGTTGGCCATCATGCATGCCTTGGCCAAATTCAGACCATACTTAGTAGGGCGTAAATTTATTATCAAAATGGACTACAATGGCATCAAATACTTCATGAACCAGAAGGATCTTAATGACGGGCAGCAAAAGTGGGTTAGTAGACTACAGGCATATGATTTTGACATTGTATATGTCAAGGGGAAAAAAAATGTAGTTGTTGATGCACTTTGCATGAGGCCTCACTTATATTCTCTAGTTGAGATTGCTACTGATTGGAGAGAGTTAGTTTCAGAAAAGTGTGCTAAGGATTCTTAAGCAGCAAGAATCATAGAAGGCACTATCCATGATGATAGGTATACAATGCTCAATGAGTTGATCATTTATAAAGAGAGGATTTATTTGGTGCCCACTTCATAGCTTAAGGGGAAGATATTAAGGACTTTTCATGATGCACCCATGACTAGTCACCCGGGTTTCTTTAAGACCTACAGCCAAATCCAGGAAAGATTTACTTGGAAATGATTAAAAAATGAAGTCCTTAAGCATGTCAGAGAGTGTCCCACTTTCCAGCAGAATAAGAATGACCACACTTATCCAACTGATCTACTTCAGCCCTTACCCATTCCTAATCAGAAATGGGAATGTATCTCCATGGATTTCATCATCGAGCTACCTAAGGTACAAGGCAAGGATTGCATATATGTGGTAGTTGACAGGTTAACCAAATTTGCACATTTCTTTGCTATTTCAGTGACATATATTACAACACAGGTAGCTGATTTGTTCTTCAAGGAGATTTTCATATTGCATTGGATGCCCAAGAGTATAGTGAGTGATAGGGACAGCAAATTCCTACACATCTTTTGGTAGGAGTTTTTCAGATTGAGCGAGACAAAGCTCACTCCTAGCATGAGTTACCACCCACAAACAAACGGAAAAATGGAGATAGTTAACAAATGGGTGGAAGGGTACCTCAGAAATTGTGTTAGGACAATAGAGAGCTTGGATTAAATGGTTGCACCTTGGTGAGTAATGCTATAATACTACTTATCACATGTCCATCAAGATGTCACCCTTCATGGCTTTGTATGGGTATGAGGCACCCAACTTCTTGGATTTTTTTTGGGGGGACAGTAGAGTGCCTAAGGCAAGAGATTTATTGCAAGAGAGTCAGGATGTTATGAAATCTTTGAAGAAGAACTTGCAGCAGGCACAAAATCAACAGAAGTTATATGCTAATCAACATCGTGTGGAGCATCGTTTTGAGGTTGGGCACATGGTGTATTTGAGACTTTAGCCATACAGACAATCTACTTTCAAGAAGAGTGGAGCAAAGAAACTTAAGCCCAAGTTCTATGATCCATTTAGAGTGTCCAAGAGGATTGGTGAGGCTGCCTATGAGCTTGAGTTACCAGCTAGCAACAAGGTTCATGTATTTCATGTATCCAATATTAAAGTATTAATTGTAATATTTAATGGTCATCTTAGCTTTAGTTAGTCGATAGTTTACTTTTAGTAACTTTTGTTTATGCTTTAGTTTGTTTTAGCATCTTTCAATTATTTGCTTTAGTTTACTTCAATTAACAATTGTTTCTTTTTAGAAACATCATCTTGTAATTTTCTATATAAGGAGTATTCCTCTCCTTTTGTAAATACAAAATAACGAATATTGAATATCAATTATCATTTCATGGTATTAGAGCTTAGGCTCAAACTTTTTGGCGGAATTTTTGGTAATAAATATTCGTGGATTCCTAAAGTTTTTTTTTTAAATTCTTAGATATTTTTGCTCGGTTTTTTTCTTAAATTGAATGCTAATGGTTAACTCGGAAAATTGAAAAATGATTTCAGAAGATTTTTTGATGGAATTTTTTTATATAAAAATTCATAAAGTTTTTTTAGCTGGTTTTTTAAACAAAAAAATTGAGGAATTTTGTGAAGAGTTTATGTGAACTGATTTTTTGGAAATCAAAGGGTTTTTTGAAGCTGATGTTTGAAGGACTTGTTGTAGCAGAAGTTTCTGAAGATTTGTGGGCATTTTCTTCGTTTTCTGGGCGTTTTTTGAAGATTGATTTCTGCGCCTAGGATTTCCTGTGTGTGCAGCATCTTCATCTAGGTTGAGTTTGTGATCTAATCTGGGTGATCTTGAAAGATCATCAAAGTTTTTTGAAGGTCTTTTTCTGAAAAAAATCTTGATTTTTCAGAATTTACTTTTTCAAAGGTTTTTTTTTTGGAAAAATCTTGTTGTTCCTGAGCCTCTTTTTAGACGAGTTTTTTTAAAAATCGTGAGAATTGTACCAACTGATTGTCCAAGGTTTTGTGCCAACTGATCACAGACTTTACCTCGTTTTTTGAGCTTTTGGAAAACAAGAGGGATGGCTGCTCTGACCAACTTCATGTTGAAAAGTACGCAGAGGTTCAATGGGAAAAGTTATAATACTTGGAAGTAGAGGAAGCTCATAGTTTTTGAGTGTCGGTGTCTAGATTTGATTGTTCTATGGGAAAGGACTAGTAATCGCGAGGTGGTTATGCTCTTCAAACTATCAATCATCGATGATATGTTTCTAGAAGATCATGGATAAACTTGGTTTATGTTTGTAAGATG
Organism: Sequoiadendron giganteum; assembly: GCA_007115665.2. Lineage (NCBI taxonomy): Eukaryota > Viridiplantae > Streptophyta > Pinopsida > Cupressales > Cupressaceae > Sequoiadendron > Sequoiadendron giganteum. The sequence continues at coordinate 143,080,341 of CM021100.1, read as the reverse complement.
ACCATTAAGGTGTTGATGTTATAGCAGTGGGAGATATCTTTCACTCAAATTTAAAAATGATGGATAAATAATACCAAGGCAAGTCAGACTTGCTATATATAATAATTTTATGAAGAGTCACCTTGTTTCTTAAAAGAGGCCAACCCAAATGAAGAGTCGCCTAGTTTTGTATAAATACAAGGTGATGATCATTCATTTGATCATCAAGTTCATTCATCATAATTCGCATTCCTAGAAGAAGTTCATACTTGAGCAGCAGTTTATCATCTTGTAGCAGCAGATCATCATTTTGTAGCAGCAGACCAATTTCAAGGAGAAACATATTCATTTGTATCTTTGCATCTAGGAGAGGTGCTATTATTCATTGTATCAAATTCGGTATTGTGTTGGGCCTGAGTTGTAAGCAGATTTCTGCTCTTATTCCTTCAATATATAAGAGATATATTTGTTGGATTTTTCTCCCTCAAGTAGGAGGGTTGTCCTAGGGTATCTTGTTGTGTTCATTGTCTTATGTGTTGCATTTTCTGATTGGTTTCATTTCTGATCCTAAATCTAGCATGGTATCAAAGGGGTCTAAGAAAAGATCTGATCAGATTTGTTCAAGCAGTCAAGTCAACTTTTCATCTAGGGTAGATCTTGAAGTATCGCAGATCTAAGGTCTAAATTATTTCTGAACTAAGGGCAGATCTTTGAAGGTGAATTCATGCAGAAAAAGAAGATGGTGAGCGGTGTCAAGGTAGAAGATAGACTTGATGGAGCTTCAAACTTCAACTCTTGGAAACCCAGGGTACTCATTGCATTAGAGAAGAATGATCTTCTTGATTTTGTGGAAAGTGATATGCTCGAGCCTTCCGATGATACTGAGAAAATCCAGAGGAAAAAAAATGGCACTAAGGCTAGAAAGATCATGATAGACTCTATGATGAATCACCTAGTACCGATCATCTCCAAGTTGAAGACAGCTAAAGAAATGTTTGATACTCTAAAAGGATTGTATGAGATCAACAACACTAGTAGAGCCCTTGCTTTGAGACAACAACTTCACCATGTAAAAATGGCTAAATATGATTTAGTCATCTCATTCTTTATGAAGATTGTTGATTTGAGAGATCAATTGAGCGCTATTGGGGATATAATTGCAGACAGAGATCTTGTTATGTTGGCACTAAATGCTCTTCCTCAATCTTGGGAACCCTTTATTCAGAGCATCAGTGGGAGATCCAAGTTGCCCAAGTTTGATCGTCTTCGAGTTGATTGTATTCAAGAAGAGTCCAAGTTGGCAACAAGAGGAATTGGGTGAAACTATCATGATGTAGAAAATCAAGTTCTTGCTACACATACTTCTAGAGGAAGAGGCAAAGGAAGAAAGAGGAATAGAGACAAAGAATCTGATTTTTCCCCAGAACCAAAGAAGAAGGATCTCTCTCATATTCAATGTTTCAAGTGTGACAAGTATGGTCACTTTGCTCAAGATTGCAAATTAAGGTCTACACAACATGTTTCTACTACGGAAATTGACATAGGGACGTCTCAGAAGGAGCCTAGCATATAGTTGGAAGACTCGCCCCAAAAGAAAACTCACCAAGCCAAAAATTGGAGAGTTTTTTAAAACTCAGCAAAAACTTGAAAAAACTTGAGAACTCAAAAAATTGCTTAAATTTCATTAGAAACACTTTTTTTTTGCAAAGCCGAGTTTTTTCTAAAAACTCGCAAGTTTTTCGAAAAAACTCGTCCAAGCGAGTTAAACTCAAAAAAAACTCGTTTTTAAAAAAAACTTGCGAGTTTTCTATGAGTCTGCCAACTATGGAGCCTAGCTCTAAAGTTGATTCAGAAGGTTTCTTATTCTAAAGTTGATCAATTTCTTCGAAGAGGAGGAATTGACATTCAGAGGGAGTCAAATTCAGAGAATTCAAGGCACGAGTTGAGAGCTTGTTTAGGAAAAGGATTAAGGTTCTAAGATAGGTCAATGGAGGGGAGTTCACTTCCAGAGGATTTCTTTGAAATCTCTAAGGCAGGGATCAAGAGGGAGTTTTGTGACTCACTAAGAAGAAGTGACAGTTGCAGTGTTGCAAGGGCAAGTGCAAAATCCTTGGAAGACCTCTTCAGCAGCTAAGAACAAAACTGCACAAGACAGTTAACCTGGATTTGACATTGGTAGCTCCACAAACCTATTTAGAATAGGGTGATATGGGATGAGGTCGAGGAGGACAATCCTAGACTCGAGCAAGTCAATAGTGTCGAAAGTGTGCATTGGAAATCGCTCCTCTAAGGCAAGCATTGCAGACAATCTTGGACAAGGAGGTCAGGAGGTTGATGCAAGTGCTTGGAGCTCCAGAGGGAGTCACATCATCATGAAGATTTGTTGTAATGTATATTTCTCTAAGACGGAGAAATATGAGGCGAAAGCCCTTGTAGTTCTCTGAGACGGAGAAATATGAGGTGAAAGCCTTTGTAGTGTATATTTCTCTAAGATGGAGAAATATTAGGTGAAAGCCTTTGTAGTGTATATTTCTCCGAGACAGAGAAATATGAGGTGAAAGCCCTTGTAGTGTATATTTCTCTAAGACGAAGAAATATGAGGTGCGAGCCCTTGTTCATCTTTGTGACTGAGATGAGACGTCATGTTGAGAGACTCCATGACGACATCACGTTGGGAGACTCTGTGATGAACCCTTGTACTTGTGTTTCTTTCCACACATGGGAGTAGCCATGGTGGACATCATGTTGAGAGACTCCATGATGATATCACGTTGAGAGACTCCATGATGAACCTTTGAGTTTTCCACAAATGGGTGTAGCCATTGTGGGCGTCATGTTGAGAGACTCCATGACGTGGATATCTAGAAAGATACCTCCCTAGCTAAGATGGAGTGTTGATGTTATAGCAGTGGGAGATATCTTTCTCTCAAATTTAAAAATGATGGATAAATAATACCAAGGCAAGTCGGACTTGCTATATATAATAATTTTATGAAGAGTCACTTTGTTTCTTAAAAGAGGCCAACCCAAATGAAGAGTCGCCTAGTTTTGTATAAATACAAGGTGATGATCATTCATTTGATCATCAAGTTCATTCATCATAATTCGCATTCCTGGAAGAAGTTAATACTTGAGCAGCAGATCATCATCTTGTAGTAGCATATCATCATTTTGTAGCAGCAAACGGATTTCAAGGAGAAACATATTCATTTGTATCTTTGCATCTAGGAGAGGTGTTATTATTCATTGTATCAAATTCCGCATTGTGTTGGGCCTGAGTTGTAAGCAGATTTCTGCTCTTATTCCTTCAATATATAAGAGATATTTGCTGGGTTTTTCTCCCTCAAGTAGGAGGGTTTTCCCAAGGTATCTTGTTGTGTTCATTGTCTTATGTGTTGCATTTTCCGATTGCTTTCATTTATGATCCTAAATCTAACATAAGGGAGGGTATTAAAGTATTAATTGTAATATTTAATGGTCATCTTAGCTTTAGTTAGTCGATAGTTTACTTTTAGTTAACTTAGTTAGCTTTTAATAACTTCTATTTATGCTTTAGTTTGTTTTAGCATCTTTCTGTTATTTGATTTAATTTACTTCAGTTAACAATTGTTTATTTTTAGAAACACCGTCTTGTAATTTTCTATATAAGGAGTATTCCTCCCCTTTTGTAAAATACAAAATAACGAATATTGAATATCAATTATCATTTCATCCAAACTTAAAAAAGCACTTAGACACAATGTAGTTCCCTCATTAGAGTTCCCACCATTGGATGAGGAGGGGAAGTTGATGCTAATTCCAAAGGCCATGATAGATTCTAGAGAGCAAACTCTTGGAAAAAGAGCTATCAAGGAATATTTGGTCAAATGGAAGAACTTGCCAGTCGAGGATGCAACATGGGAGAATGAGAAAATTTTGCAGCACCCGGAGTTGAGATTGCTTGAGGAAAAGCAATTTTGGGAAGGGCGGCCTGTCATGTCCCCTTCCTAGGACACTTCAGTTCGGTGGACAATTAGCCTAGTCAACGGATTCCCATAGGCAAATGAGTTAGGCTTAGGGAATCCTTGGAGACGGTTATATCCAGCAATTGACAATGACAGGCATTTTACTAAGCTTTGGTGGGTGTGATGTGCAGAACACCACTTTTTGGGGTGGTTTTGGATGATTTATTCTATACTTAATATTTTTAGTAAGTCAATTTCGGGCACCATTAGGGTCAGCTGCCAGCATTTCTATTTTTAGCTATGTCGATGGAGGCATTTAATGTCGGTATCCAAATATTTAATATAGTCCAATATTTTAATTTAAATAGCAATACTTTATAAAGTTAAATAGAATATTTAACTTTATCGTTATTTAATATTATAAAGTGACTTTATGGAATGCTTTTGGGAGACATAAGAAGTCACTTTAAATTTAATAAAGTATTTCCCAAAGTTGGACACCTCACTTGGAGAAATAAGGGGACATTTAACATTTAAATAAAAGTGCATTTAATGCTAAATGGGGCATGGGTTTTGGGAGGCATACAAAAAGAAGTTTGGAGATCATTCTTGCTTATGCTTGACTTGATATTTGGTATTCTTCTTTGTTGGAAGAGTTGGTTCTTCTTCAAGGTTTGTGAAGACGAAATCCCTTACAGGCAACATTCTCCACGTTGAAAGACACAATGTGGAGGATTACTCAGTTATTTCATACAGGGATCAAATTTGGATTTCATTGTTTATTTGCACCTCAATTTTGGAGCACCAAACATTTATTTTTGATTCAAGAGGGACAGATTGGTAGATTTTGGAGAGCTTATTGCTGGTTGTTCTTTCTCCATTGTTGGTTGTACCACTTCCCTTGGTGGTCATACATGTCTAGGGGGGCGTGAGACTCATTCCTTGTTGGGCGCTAGGGTTTGGAGAAACTTTAATGCTATTTAGGGGGTGCCTGGGGTTGGAGAACAAATTGACATTATTATTATGCATTTATACTCAGTCTTGGAGTTGTGGCGTCCATTTCTGGGAGCTTGCAAGAGCTGGTTGCAAGTACAGAAAATTATCAAAGTACATCAAATTTTCTGGGTATGCTTGAAATAGATATGTAATGCTATTTGCTGATCTAGGTTGCTCTCACATTTGAAGAAATTTGTATTTTCAGATCAAAAATAAAATTTGGAATTTTCAGCTACATGTATTCCTAAATATTGTCCTATTTCTAAGTTATTTATTTGTTGCAAGTACTTTATTATCTGCTCTTATTATAAGAAGAAAACACTTTCTACATTTCCGTCTTCTTCTATTAACCACATCAAACAATAAAAAAACAAAGGCAAACCAAGGGTGCATATTACACTACACTCCACAACAAAATGGAGTAGTTCTCAAACGGAACCATAATATAACGAAGATAGCCTGATGTATGATGGAGAACATGAGTGTTCCCAAGAGGTTTTAGGTTGAGGTGGTATATTATGTAGTTTATTTGCTCAACAAGTCTCCCACATAGGCGATGAAACATAAGACCCCAGAGAAAGCATAGTCTAGGAGTAAACCAGCAATTAGTCATCTTAAAGTTTTTGGTTCTATTGCATATGCTTGGATTCCACATGAAAAGCGAACCAAATTAGATCCTAAGAGCAATAAATTGATGCTTAGAAGGGTATAGTGACAATCATAAGGCCTACAGGTTGATTGATGTTAACACTAACCACTTGACTTTTAGCAAAGATGTTGTGATTGATGAGGAAGCAAGGCCTTTCCAGATATCTTTTGAGAGATTACCAATGATTGACCTATTTCAGCTAAGGATTCAAGTATTCAGCTTCAAGAAGCTCCACTTGAAGGGGGGATTAAGAGCATGAGGAAATAGACCCAATTTTGATTGATGATAACCTAGATCAGTATCTAGATGACACAAAAATAGGAAGCCCAAATCACAATGACAATGCTGATTTGGATGTAGCATCTTCTAAGAGGAGACCGAAATGGTGGGCAAGCACCATTGGAGATGTTCAAATAAGCGAAATGATCAAGGGTAGATCATTGAGAGGCAAGAGCAAGAAAAACATATTCAACTTTGCTCTCATGGCCGATCTTCAAGGAGTGTATGAGCCACAAGTGTTTCTTGAGGCAAAAGAAAAACCTAAATGCAAAAGGCCATGGAAACCAAACATGAGAGTCTTATGAAGAATGAGACTTAGGATCTTTCAAATTTTTCACCAAAGAAGAAACCCATTGGTTGCAAATGGGTGTACAAGGTCAAGTACAAAGAAAATGGTACACTTGACAAGTACAAAGCTAGGTCGTTCACTAAAGGGTTCTCACAAAGAGAGGGCATTGACTACGAGGAGACCTTTGCTCCTACAACAAAGATGAGCACCATCTGATTGGTTCTAGCCATGGTAGCTCAATTTGGCTGGACGGTCCATCAAATGGACATAAAAAGTGTTTTCCTCAATGGAGATTTGGAGGAAGAAAAGTACATGACTCAACCAGCTAGTTTTCAAGTTGCAAGGAAGGAGCATCTCATATGTAGATTGAAGAAATCTTTATATGGCTTGAAGTAGGCACCTAGGGCATGGTACATCAAAATCGACAAGTATTTGGTTGAAGAAAGATTTTAGTGGAGTCATTCAAATGTCAATTTGTACATCAAAAACATGGGTAATGATCTCATTCTTCTAATCATATATGTGGATGATATCATTATTACAGGTAGTGAGGCAAGTGCTTTTAAACAAATTAAATTTTTTATTAGTAAAGCTTTTGACATGACCGATTTAGGCCTCCTACATTATTGTCTAGGTGTAAAAGTTTGGCAAAACAAATGCAGTATTTTTATCTCTCAGTCTAAATATGCCAAGAGTTTGCTCGACAAATTAAAAATAACAGATTGAAAAATTTCATGAACACCTATGGAGAAATGGCTGAAACTTTCAGCCAAAACCGACTCAAAGTAGTTAATGAGTTAGCATACAAGCAACTAGTGGGCAGCCTTATATATCTTATAGCCACTAGACTTGATTTGAGCTATGCTATGAGTTATATTTCCAGATTCATGACAGCACCAAATTAGAACATTTGATTGCGATGAAGCAGATGTTGAGATATGTGAAAGGGACACTTGACTTTGGCATTTTGTACATCAAAACAAAAGATTCTAAGCTAATTGGGTTCACAAATTCAGATTGGGCAGGTTTTGTTGATGACAGAAAATCCACTTTTGGATATGTTTTCAGCCTTTGCACGAGTGCAGTCACATGGACTAGCAAGAAGCAACAGGCATTAGCTTTCTCCTTGATTTGAGCAGAATATCAAGGAACAGTAAAAGCAACATGTGAGGAAATATGGCTCAAAAGGATACTTTCAAACATAAAGATGCCTCAAGCAAAGCCTTCACCCTTGTTCTATGATAATCAAGGGAAGCTCAAACTTGTCATGATTGTACCAAACATGTGGATCTACATTATCACTTCATCAAACAACTTGTAGAAGATGGATCAGTTATGTTGCAATTTTGTCCTTCAAAAGATCAAAACTACAAACATCCATACTAAGCCCTTGGGTTGTGACAAATTTGTAAACTTTCAAGATAAGCTTAGTGTAATTAGTAGAATGGCCATTAAGGGTGCAATGTTCCCCTTAATTTTTTCCAGATTTTCAACACAATAAACCAAAATTCAAACACTGATTAGCGTTAGATACAATTCCAAATCAGCTCATGAAGCAACCCTCACCAAGAATGTTCACCAGGATCCCAGTAAGGGCAAGGTGATAGCATATGGTTTGGGGATTGTTTGGAAAATCAGAACTGAAAATACAATTCATCTGTTAAGCAAGCATCCACAAGCGGTGGGAATTCTCCACTTATTGAGTGCGTGAGATTATTACAACTTAATTAAGGCGGCAAGCCAGCCATGTAACCACGCTTCCACTTGAACAGTGGGGGGTATACAATCCTCACAACCACTTATTTCGTGGGGGGAATACAACATGAATGAAAGGTACTTATTAAACTCAACCACTCAATCGTGGGAGTATAAAAATAAACTAAATTGCAGCAATAATAAATTAATCAGCAGTTAGTACTACTAACTAGCTTTACAATGGATAATATCAGTTGCAAATAAGAAAGATAAGATTCCAAAATATTCAATGGTTAGAGTAACACTTCCTCTAACTCTTACAATCATGAAATGACATAGAATTGAAGCTCAAATCAGCAAATACCAAAAACTAACTAATCTGATCAAAAACAGAAGGTACAAAAAATCAGACCAGTAAGTTGAGAAATCACCAAAATGGACGTAGCTCCTCCGAAATAGTTTGGAATGCTCCCAAACAACAGCCAAAATACAGCTAGGAGATAAACGTCCCAACTTCATTAGACAAACGAGCCAAAAACAGGAAGAAACAGAAGGCTTGATTCCCAATGCACATGCCAGGAAGAAGTATGGCCCAGCAAGAAGGTTGAACTCTTCTCAAAAATCATAAACTTCACCAAAAATTCTAGAAACTTGCAGAAAGGGGCATCCTCCACAGTAGAACAGCTTGGGTCAGTACCCAGAAAAAAAAGAAATTCGCTGACGAAGCTATGAACAGAACTTTGCTTCAGCCATGGCGAACCAGCAACTCAGAAAACAAGCTTTACATCAGCAACCTATTTGATAACATCAAATTGAAGCTCCATCTGCACTCCAAGGTGAAGTACAGTCACAATGAACCACCTAGGAAGCCATAGTTTCAAGCACAAAAGATGGATTGAATTTGCTAAGCTTCCCCTTAATTTTTGTTGATTCTGAGCATGATGGATATTGTCTCTCAATGATTTGAGAATGTCTTGACTTTGTTGCAACTTGTCCGTTGCCTGTGGAGCTCTACAATCACCAAAAACAAGATCAACAAAACTTGGAGCTTCATATCCATACAAAGCCATGAAGGGAGACATTCTGATAAACATATGATAGGATGAATTGTAACAATATTCACCCAAATGGGAGCCATCTCACCCACGCTTTTTGCTACCCTGAGACATAATTCCTGAGATAACCCTCTAACCATTTATTGACAATTTCGGTCTGACCATCAATTTGAGGGTGATAACTAGTGCTTGGGGTAAGCACTATACCACACAATTTAAACAATTCTTGCCAAAAGGTGCTCAAAAATTTACTATCTCTATCACTTAAAATATTCTTTGGAAGCCCATGTAAACGAAACACCTCATGGAAAAACAAATCAGCAACTTGTGTTGCTTTAAAAGTGTTGGTAATGGCCAAGAAATGAGCAAACTTGGTCAATCTATCAACCACAACAAAGATACAATCCCTCCCTTGCACCTTTGGCAACCCTGTAATGAAATCCATGGAGATACTCTCCCACTTTTGATTCAGAATAGGTAAGGGCTGCAAGTAACTAGCAGGAAAAACATGCTCATTTTTATTTGCTTGACATACATGACATTCTCTTTACATAATTCAAAATTTCATTTTTTAATCCCTTTCATGAAAATCTTTCACGGATCTTCTTGTAAGTCATGAAGTATCCTTGGTGACCAGCAAGAGGTATGTCATGAAATGATTGTAGAACCTTCTTTTTCAACTTAGAATCTGATGCCAAAAAGATTCTATCTTTATAGTAGATTAACTCTTCAACCAACTTGTATCTATCATCTTGGAAAGTGCCTTCAACAATGCTAGTTGCAAAAGAATTTTTAGCATAATCAGCTAAAATCTGCTCCTTCCATTCTGCAGAAATCTCAAATAAGGAGTACAAATGAGACGTCCTTCACAATGCATCAGCAACTATGTTATTTTTCCCTTCGACATATTCAATGTCAAAGTTGTAAGCTTGTAGCTTACTCACCCATTTTTGTTGCCTCTCGTTCAAATCCTTCTGATGCAAGAAATGTCTAAGATTGTTATGATCAGTCTTAACAATGAATTTACTCCCAACCAAGTACTACCTGAACTTGGCTAATGCATGCATGATTGCAAGCATTTCTTTGTCATAAATTGAATAAGTCCTTTCAGCTCCTCTTAATTTTCTGCTCTTGAAGATATTGGATGCTTGTCTTGCAAGAGAACAGCTCCAATCCCTTCTTTTGAAGCATCACACTGCAGCTCAAAAGTTTTGGAGAAGTCTAGTAAGGCCAAAATTGGACACGAGCTAATGATCTGTTTGAACTTATCAAAAACCACTTGAGCATTTTGAGACCATGCAAATGCCCCCTTCCTAGTGAGGTCGGTCAATGGAGCAGCCATGTGAGAGTACCCTTTGACAAACCTTCGGTAGAATCCACAAAGTCCTAAGAATCCCTTCAGATGTGTCAAATTCTTAGGTGGAGGCCAATCCAGGACTGCGTTGATTTTATCTAGATCAACTCTAACTCCCTTAGAGCTGATTATATGGCCAAGGTAGAGTAGTTCTGTCAACCCGAATTCACACTTTGATTCCTTGGCGTAGAGGCATTTTGACTCAAGAATACTATGCACCTCATCTAAGTGCTTAAGATGCTCCTCCCAAAACTTGTTGTAGATGAGAATATCAGCGAAGAAGATCACAAATTTCTTCATCTGTTTCTGGAAGATTTTGTTCATGCAAGACTGAAAGGTTGTTGGAGCATTAGTCAAACCAAATGGCATGACTAGAAATTCATAATGCCCAAAATGACATCGGAAGGCAGTTTTCTCAATGTCTGATTCCCTCATTCGGATTTGATGGTACCCGGATTTGAGATCAATCTTTGAAAAATACATTGCACCATGGAGCTCATCAAGAAGCTCATCAATTCTAGGAATAGGGTATCTATTCTTGATAGTTTTATGATTTAACGTACGGTAATCAACACATGCGCATGGTACCATCTTTCTTTTTTACAAGAACTACAGCTGAAGCAAAAGGGCTTTTGCTTGGACGGATAGGACCCATCTCCAAAAGCTCTTTGATGGTCTTTTCAATTTCATCAAACTGCTTCTTGGGATACCGGTAGGGAGTAGTGATAACCGGTTTAGCCCCATCTTCAAGCTCAATAATATGTTCAGCCCCCCTTTCCGGTGGTCTTCCAGGAGGGTATACTGCCAAAGACTTTACTCCTCTTTGTGATCAAAGACTGAACATTAGGGTGGTAGTGCCTTTTGTCCTCCACTAGACTAGAGGGCAAAATCAAACATTCAGCTGCCCATTCTACATTATCATGCTGAATCAACTTCTCCATTCTTTTGAAAGACACAATTCGAGGACCTCCATTGGACAATCCTCTTAACACCACCATTTTTCCTTCTACCTGGAACTTCAACTCCATTGTTTGTAAGTTTAAAGTAATCTCTCCAAGAGATTGCAGCCACTGAATTCCAAGCACAACATTAGTTTCTCCAATACCTACAACATAAAAATCATCTTTGACTTCATAGGTTCCAAGTTGCATGGATAGATTGGAGATCTTTCGGTTGCAAGAAATTGTGAAACCATCCGCCACCATAACTTTGAATCCTTCAAATTCTTCAGTCTTAAGCTCTCTTCTTGCAACTAGCCCTTCATCAATGAAGTTATGCATTGCTCCAGTATCAATGAGAGCAACCATTCTCTGCCCACCAAGCATACCACAAACTCTTGAAAGATTCATTCTTCTGAAAACTTGTTAATTGAGCAAATGTATCTCCACTTCCTTGTCCTCTTTCAAGTTCATCTGGTGCTTTCTCATCATCACTATACTCATATTCATATTGTTGTTCTAGAAAATCACATTCTGATTCATAATCAGAATAAGCTCCCATGTGATGTGAAAGACCTTTACCATAGCATCTATGCCCTCTAGACCATGGTTCACGGCATGTGTAACAAACCCCTTCTTTTCTTAACTTCTCTGCAGCTTTTCATCCATCTTAGGTGGAAATTTTTTGGATGGAAGAGGAGATTGTTTCTTTTCCTTCTTATGAACAAAGGGTTTTGAAGGAAACTTGGGCCTTGGAGCAGCCAATTCCATGCTTCTAGCTTTCCTTATTGCTTCCTCAAGACTCAGTGGATCAAATGCTTTAACCCACCTTTTCAAAGGCTCCATAAGACCTTCAGAAAACAACACAACAAGCCTTCTCAGTGATGTTGGGCACCATCACAGAAAGTCTTTGAAAATCAATAATGTAAGAGTCCAATGAGCCATGCTGTTTCAATTGGGCAAGCTCACGGAACTTGATTTCTGGATCCTTGGTATCAAACCTTTCCATCAGCTTGTTGGTAAATTTTTCATATGTATGAATGAAGTTATGGCCAAGAGTGACCAAACCGTGGTACCACCACTCATGTGCAACTCCATCCAAATGCAATGTTGCAAATTTGATGGCATCTTCTTCTGGCATAGGCCTGAGTGATAGGTAATTGTCCAGCTTGTAGACCCATGAACGAGCTATGCACTTGTCACTTCCATCATAGTGAACCAAGGTGACTTTGGCAAGAGCTTGTTGGTAGTCCATTTTGGGACCCATAGGAGCTCGAAAATCCTTTTTCCCTCCTCTTCCTCTCTTCTGATTCATATACTAATCAAAAGTTAGATTCTCTCTGATTTCATATGGAAGAGAGACATACTCCATGTAACTTTGTCTTACTTCATCTGCCATGGGGACTTCGGGCTCGGCAGATGCTTCCTCCCTAGGAGTGAAAGAAGGAAGGAGAGGTCTAGGGGTTGATTCCCTTGAATTGGCAACATGTTGCCAAACTGTTCTTCCTCTTGGTTCCGAATTAGAACCACTAGAATCTAATCCTTGCTTTTGCTGGGGTGTGGTCACTTGTTGATCCATTCTTGCAAGTAATCTAGATATCATATCCAGCATTGCATCAAACTTCTTTTCTACTCTTGAATCACTGTCATCTTTTGTCTCATTGGCTGGTCCCTTACCATTGTCATCCATATTGTCAACTGATGTTTCTTGGTTTCTCAAAACCTCTGAAAAAGTATCAATCTCAGGAAGCTGAAACTGAACTTTGTTTCCTCTGGTGTAGCAAAGGAATTCTATGTCACTCATCTGTCTCTGAAGCACTGAACACACAGGATGGCAGAAAAACAGGCTCGGATACCACTGCAATGTTCCCCTTAATTTTTTTCGGATTTTCAACACAATAAACCAGCATTCAAACATTGATTAGCCTTAGATACAATTCCAAACTAGCTCATGAAGCAACCCTCACCAAGAATGTTCAGCAGGATCCCAATATGGGCAAGGTGATAGCATATGGTTTGGGGATCGTTAGGAAAATCATAACTGAAAATACAATTCATCTACTAAGCAGGCATCCACAAGTGGTGGGAATTATCCACTTATTCAGTGGGTGAGATTATTACAACTTAATTAAGGCGGCAAGCCAGCCATGTAACAATACTTCCACTTGAACAATGGGGGGTATACAATCCTCACAACCACTTATTTTGTGGGGGGAATACAACATGAATGAAAGGTACTTATTAAACTCAACCACTCAATCGTGGGAGTATAAAAATAAACTAAATTGCAGCAATAATAAAATAATCAGCAGTTAGTACTACTAACTAGTTTTACAATGGATAATATCAGCTGCAAATAAGAAAGATAAGATTCCAAAATATTCAATGGTTAGAGTAACACTTCCTCTAACTCTTACAATCATGAAATGACATAGAATTGAAGCTCAAATCAGCAAATACCAAAAACTAACTAATCTGATCAGAAACATAAGGTACAAAAAATCAGACCAGCAAGTTGAGAAATCATCAAAATGGACGTAGCTCCTCCGAAACAGCTCGGAATGCTCCCAAACCACAGCCAAAATACAGCTAGGAGATAAACGTCCCAACTCCATTAGACAAACGAGCCAAAAACAGGAAGAAACAAAAAGCTCGATTCCCAATGCACATGCCAGGAAGTACGGCCCAGCAAGAAGGTCGACCTCTTCTCAAAAATAATAAACTTCACCAAAAAGCTGGGAACTTGCAAAAAGGGGTGCCCTCCATAGTAGAACAGCTTGGGCCAGTATCCAAAAAGAAAAGAAATTTGCTGACGAAGCTATGAACAGAACTTTGCTTCAGCCATGGCGAACCAGCAACTCAGAAAACAGGCTTTACATCAGCAACCTGTTTGATAACATCAAATTGAAGCTCCATCTACACTCCAAAGTGAAGTACAATCACAATGAACCACCTAGGAAGCCATAGTTTTAGGCCCAAAAGATGGATTGAATTTGCCAAGCTTCCCCTTAGCCAGGTTCTGGATTTCAAACCAACAACATAACTTTACTTTCAAAATTCCAAGATAAGAATGAAAGAGCAAGCCACCAATAAATAAGCTTCACAGAAGGAGATGAATCAACTGTAACTCCAAAATAAGACTTCAAATTCCCAAAAGGGACGCCCATCTCCAAAAAACACCTTTTAAAATAAAATATTAAAACTTTTCATTCTCCTCTCCAAGTCGTCCCACTTTGATAAGAAATAAACATTTAATAAAATATTAAATATATCAACTTTATGGCCCCAACTTAAAAACAACTTGAAGTCATTAAGCTAGGCATGGGGTACAACTTCAAAACACAATTTTAACTAAGTATAAAACTTAGTCCAATGAGAAAGCCAACGCCAAACTGGAACTGAGAGATTACCATGATCTGGATAATGATCTGAAACATACTGCTGATGAAGATGCTGCCAAAAATGGACTTACTAAAAATAGCCAATGCTAAAAATAGTAAGTTTACATCAAAACCACAGAAGGCCAAGCTGAGCAGGAAACACTGGAAATCCTACTTTGCTCATCTGAATAGCCTACAGATTTCTGGAAATAGGCTATCAGCCCATAACAAAGTCATCATTGAAAAGGGGACATTACAAAGGGAGGGTATTAAAGTAATGTTTTATATCATAATGTTCAATTAGCTTTTAGGATAGATTTTAGGAATCTTCTTTAATAAAGTCATGTTGACTTTAGGTTTTACCTTATTGCCTTCTGAATTGGCAATCATATCCTATGAGTTGTCAATCTTATCCTTTGTGGTGTCAATCTTATCCTCTATGGATAAGGTGTTTGTAATCTTATATAAGGAAGCTTTTGCTCCTTATTTCTTAATAGATTTTTATGCAATATTGGTTAACTTTTTGTGTGCTGTTTTTGTAATAGTAAATGTGTAGAAAGACATTGCAGTAGAGAGCCAAGAGATCTGCTTACCAAATGACTAGAAAACAAAGTAACAAAACAAATGTTAAGAGATTTAAGAACACAAAACTAGTTGTAAATGGCTATTATTAAAAAATTCAATGAAAGTCTATACAAACCTAAATAATAATGAAGAACAAAATCAAACTTCAAAACTGATGGAGTTTGATGTAATGAATCCAATCAAAAAGTACAATGGTTGGCCACCTACCTTAAATCCCACAGGCTGGATATAATACCTCACTTGCAGGTGGTAAATAAGCTTGTTCTCGCTTATGTCAGCAGAGTTAGCCCATGTAGAGCAGAAGCAACCACTCTATGGGACAGAACCAGAGAACTATGGAATGGGACAGTAAATTATGGAAACTTTTAGAAAGCTGAGCAGAAGCTGGATCTTGTAGAACTTGAAGAAAAGAGCAAGCCTACGATGATGTACATATATATTTCTAAGGTCACTGTCATCTGGGAAAGCAAGGAATACTCATGCACATGAGTCTATGATCTGCATCATGAAACTTTTTTAAAATTCTCTTTTGTGTGCATTAGTGCAGAGTCTCACAATGCAGTGTTTCCTTACGTGTCCAGGTAGCACAGTCTGATGACAATAAGTGCACTAAAACTAATCTTTGATTCAGACTAAAGTAGCAGCAAAATGCAGGTTTTAGTGGTGCCCATCATTGTTATGCAGTAATTTGTATTGATTAGGCTATTTTGACTTTAAAAATTAGGCAACCACATCAATTACAGAGCCATGCCAGCACATCTTATTTATCCTTCAAACTAGAAAGGAAATGCTTGTGCAATAAGAAAGATCTTACAGCTGTGACTGGTATCTCATAAAGGTCAAACCATGCCGGCATCATAACACCATCTGCCAGGGTATCCAACACACCAGCTCAGCATATGTTCAAAGAAAAAGAGCAGACAATAAATGAATATCCTATAGAGCTGATCAGCACAGTAAATATTTCATCTTCTCAAATCATTACTAGAACTTCATTGCTCATAAGATACTGCCAAAATAACACCAACAAACAGAACAAATAAAAAAGATTATCCATGGTTGCTGCCACTAAATCCTAACTTGTACAATGCTACCAGCATTAGAAACCTCCATCTGGTGCATGCACGTTTCTGGATAAACAAACAAAAACTTGAATCTAAGTAATACGAGGTTAGGGGATTTTCACCAGGGCTTTAATGGAAGAACCTAATACCTTTTAGAACTTACAAATAAGGAATGACCACAACCTCACTGCTAGTTGTGTTAGAATATAAGGCTTACCTTTTGTAATAAAGTCACCCTAGTGACATAGTGTGTTCACTGTTAGTAATTAAATAAAAGTTAGTATGTTATCTAATGTAATGTTGGTTGGGTAGTTAGTTGATCAGGTGGATAAGTTGGTTGTACAGGAAATGGAAGAGATGGCTTTATAAATCCATATGCTTAAATCTAATTTGATATCCCAAATGATCATTAATATTATTTTATATTCAGTATCATTTGCTGTGCAATCATCATTTATTTTTTTCAGCATCTCTATTCTCAACCATTTTCAATAAATTAGCTATAATTTTGTAAGCATTGATCAGTTGGGTGAAGTAATCAAACTATAGACAGCTTAAGAACTAAGTTGCAGCTACATGGGATATAGATTCAACAGATTTGTAGAAAATTTGGATACCCTACAGTTGAAAAGCAACATGGATAGAAACATATAAAATATATAACTGGTTTGAAATTTCAAAATATCACAAAACTAAACATTGGTGGGAGTGCAATTGGCTTGATCTCCTCTAACCAATACATGGGAGCATCCTGAAATAGTAAGCATTTATAAACTTCATCCCTAGCAACACAATCATTGGTAGGCCTACAATAAAAAGATACCACAAAACACAAAAAAATGCAAAACCAATATTTCTCACCCATAACAAAAATCATGTGAGGATTGAGGAAGTTTGAATCGATCTCTAACAGGTGAGTGCTTTGTTTTAGTTATAACACAGATATTTTTCATGGCCATGTTCGGTCTATGTCAAAGGCATTTGCATCCATATCCATACCAATACATAGATGCACAATTTTAATATCTATTTACCTTAAAAAAGTGGGTGAGGAAAAATTTCCTAGTCTGTCTTTAGCCATTTCACTGCCAAGGAGTTTTCAGCTTCAGCTTCCTGCTGTGCAGGATTCACACCCACAAGAAGGTCCTCGGGAGGGAAAGGGCAATACTCTCACTGGTTGGGGGCCTGTGAACATTGAAAAGAACCTACCTAATGGAGGACAAGGTAATCCTGATGATCAAGAGCCCCTCTCCCAGTACTGGTTTTATAGCTTTAGTTGCTTAAATTTGTTTGTCGTCATGTTTATGAACTTCGTTATGTAAAATTGTAGATAATTGTTTTGGATAATTGTTTCCTTTTGGGGGTTGTGTTGCTGTTGCAGCTGTTCCCTTTTTCGGCCACATGATACTTAATTTCTAGCTCTGACAGTTTGTGCGTCTATGGGACATGATGCCATTCCATTCACCTCTTTTTTAAGCATAGGCTGTATTTATTTTCCTTGGTTAATATATATGGATTTGTTTCATCAAAAAAAAAATTGGGTCACACAAGTTTACAAAGTTGCAAGAATTATAAGTATCATATTCCTGCAGTACAAAACCTGATAAAAGTGGAACAAAATGGTTTCAGCTAGGAACAAATTTGAAGTTGTTAATAGAATAGTGCATAACATCCCAACATTTTTGTGACAATAAGTCCCAAAGCACCAAAGATAACAACCACTATAAGAGCATTTATAACATTCTTCAAGGTGTTTCTCTTCACCAAGCATGTTGATATCCACTAGAACTTGGAATGTATCTGTTGCAGCCTACTACAAAAGGGATCAAAGTAACCAAACTAAAAGCCAAAGGAGCCAGATTTGAAACTTGAATTACTGAAAAGATAGACCCTAACTTACTAAAGGTTACAAAGATGGTCCATGGTCTTCTTGCTATTGCCCCAACCATGGGTGTGCATCAGAGGTATGTTTCTGGGAAGTGTCACTCGAAAAAGTTTGAGAAGGGAAAAGGGGGATCTACTGTTGGTTCATTCTTTCAAAATGTATCTATTACATAAATCATCCATCTATTTCATAGTAAGATACATCTTGACATTTATTGAGATTTTTTCAAGGACATGAGCCATTTTTTACAAAACTAGCTCTTCACCTTGGAGAAGTGTACTAAGTGAGAGCTATGGTCAAGAAGCAACCAGGATGTCCTGTAAGTGTTTGAGATCAGATCAAGGGGGTTAGTGTGTGAACAATACAATGAAGGAGTTCTATTCTCAATATGGCATTATATGACAGCATACTAAAACCCATTTTGCTAAGCAAAATGGTGTAGTGTAGTGGAAGAATTATACTTTGATTGAAATGGTTCCATGTATGCTACAAACCTAGAGTGTGCAGGATAGATTGTGTTTATTATATTTTGAATTGGGTTCCTAGACTATAACAATGTTACACTGCAAGCCTACAATTATGCACTACAAGGTGTTTGGTAATGTGGTTTGGACTCACATTCAAAATGAGAAGTGGAAGATGCTAGATCCAAAGAGTCATCCATGCATTATGGTGGGTTATTATAAGAAATCAAAGGGCTGCAAACTATGGGATACACTGGAAAGTGAGGTGATCATTTGGAAAGATGTTTTATTTGGTGAGAAAACATTATTTGAGAAGGCAACCAAGTGTTACTTTTATGCAGATTTTCCTAATATTGTTCAGATTTCTAATGTGTTTGATTAGGATGAGGCAACCACTATCAATGCCAAGGCTCCTACTTTTGAGACTATGAAGCAGATTGTTTCAAACGATGAGATTACTTTAGCCAGAGATGCATTGGAGGCTTTAGTGGCTCCTATTGGAGATGCAAGTTCCAATGTTCAAGTTCAAGATAAGGATGCCCCCACATAGAAGGCTTCAATAGAGATTGTTACCACTCATGATAATTTTGGCTCTAAGGAGAGGTTATCATCCCAAGTGGACTGCTAATACTCTTGAGTAGGCTAATGATTATACATGGGATAAAAATACAACATGGAGGATCCTAAGTGAAAATCAACAAACAAATTGTGCTCTCTTGATTAAGGTTATGAAAACTTGTGATCCACAATTTTGTAAGGAAGCCAAGAGATTTGGATCCTAGGTGGTCCAAGGGAAAAACTAACTTGAAAGGAAAATTTATTGATTATGTGAAGGAATGCAAGCAAGTGTTACATAATAAATCACTGAGGGTAACTGGAGCTTAAAAAACATTATTTGAGGAGGCAAGCAACTGTTACTTTTATGCAGATTTTCCTAATATTGTTCAGATCTCTAATGTGTTTGATTAGGATGAGGCAACCACTATCAATGCCAAGGCTCCTACTTTTGAGACTATGAAGCAGATTGTTTCAAACAAAGAGATTACTTTAGCCAGAGATGCATTGGAGGCTTTAGTGGCTCCTATTGGAGATGCAAGTTCCAATGCTTAAGTTCAAGATAAGTATGCCCCCACATAGAAGGCTTCAAAGAGATTGTTCCCACTCGTGACAATTTTGGCTCAAAGGAGAGGTTATCATCCCAAGTGGGCTGCTAATACTCTTGAGTAGGCTCATGATCATACATGGGATAAAAATACAACATGGAGGATCCTAAGTGAAAATCAACAAACAAATTGTGCTCTCTTGATTAAGGTTATGAAAACTTGTGATCCACAATTCTGTAAGGAAGCCAAGAGATTTGGATCCTAGGTGGTCCATGGGAAAAACTATCTTGAAAGGAATATTTATTGATTATGTGAAGGAATGCAAGGGATAGTAGACCAACACACAATCGAGATATGCAGGTAGAAGTCTTTAGCAAATATGTATGCTACTATTATTCAAAAAAATAAAGAATAGGATATAACAAATGTTACAGATAGTACAACAAGGAATGAAAATTCTTGTGACCACAAAAAAGTGACCAATCAAACTAGTTGACCTACAATTATTTAGTTATCCATCCTCCTCCCATGTGAAGAGATTAAGGAATGTGTATATTACATTATAGTTACAAACACGAAAAAGTTGTTGTGATGACTCCTCTTGAACTGTTTTCCTTCCAACTGCCTATTGGTTTGACAACCCTGATAGTTGGCATTCCATTTCATGGCCAGAGCCATCTACATATACAAATATGTTGAGGTTGTCAAGTCTGCACATGAGGCTATGCACAATGGCACACAATCAAGCAAAGACCAATGTGGGATTATGCACCATGGCACACAAGGTGCATGTATTATCAATGACAAAGGGGGAGATTGTTAGAATGTATTATCATTGATGTCAAAGGGTATTTTGAAAGGAATGGAAAATGTCCAAATTTGATCAAGTTTGGCACCCATATTGGTGCATTGAAAGTGTTATGGTAAAATTCAAGTTATGTTCAAATTGATTTATGGGCCACCCCTCCTAGAAATCGCCATCCAAGTTGAAGATAAAATTAAATAAAGTAATTTATTGCTAAAGGCTGACCATTAGCTCTTGGCACCCCTATTTGATGGCTTAAAAAAATGCACTTCATTTATTTGTTTGGATGAGGCCAACCCCCATGTAGAAGCACCCCATTTGGGAATTAAAAAATAATAAATTTATATTTTCTTAAACAGGTTCAACCCCTCATGGTGTGTGCCTACATTTGAAAAGGTGTTTACAAATTAAAAGTTGCCTCCCTTTGTCAATACATGTATCCATTCATAAAGTCACCTCCTTTGCCAAACAATACATCCCTCCTCATAGAGACGCCTCCCTTGAGTTGATATAAAAAGTGGATTTAGAAGCAACAAAATCAATGATATATTTCTAAATATAGGTGTTGTGACCTATTTCACACATCGCCCCATTGCAAATGGGGACCCCCAATAGTTTGTTTTTTAGGGTTTTTGTCGTAGCGTTGCAATTTCATATGACCATTTGTTTTGAGGGTTTGGAGTTAGAGTTCTGAGAAATTACCCAGGTCAAGTAGAGAATTCAAGCTTGTATCAGTGTCTAGACATCATCAAAGGGCTCAAAAGGCCCGAAGGATGAGGAACGCCATTGCTTTGAGTCAATTCTGACACTTCCTATTTTTTAGGGATTTTTGCTTTTTGCTTTTTTGCTTTTTGCTTTTTTGCTTTTTTCTTTTTTGCTTTTTGGCATTTTGGGACCAATCCGGGAAGCAGCTTTTTTAGCTTGCTTTTTCCTTTTTGCTTTTTTGAAAGTAGACCTAGGATTGGGTCCCGCATGTCATGGCAACAACGTTCATACCTTCAAAATCAAAAATTGATGTCTCCAAGCGTAAAAAGCAAGAAAAATCTCCAGGCAAAGGTTTTGTCCAGATGATGTAGAAGAATGCATGAAATTCATCTAAGTATCAAGAAGAAATGAGATATGTCCAAGGCATTGGCAAAGTGCGCCCAAGAAAAGTGGATGACAAGCCAAGTTTAAAGTCCGCCATGCTTCTTGGCAAGCCTATCATGAAGTCCGCCCAAGGAAATATGAGGAGATGGCAAGACTTTGGCCAAGTTCGCCCAGCCATGGCACAAGACACATGAAGTCCACCCACCAAGGATGAGAGAAATGTCTAAGGCATGAAGAAGTCCACCCTAGGCCAAGAAAGAAAATGTCTAAGTGTTGGTGAAGTCCGCATGGAAGAAAGAGAAGAAATGGCAAGCTAAAGGCAAAGTTTGTCGTAGACAAGATGTCAAACGTATGACAAAGTCCGTCCAAGCCTAGAGAATGAATGGAAAACACAAGATAAAGTCCGCCCTAGGCAAGATGGCAAGGAAGTCTCCAAGTCCGCCCACCAAAGAGTAGACATGGCACAAGGCACATGAAGTCTGCCCCACTTTAAAGAAAAATGGCAAGACATGTATCAAGTCCGCCCAAGAATGGAGAAATGTCCAAACCTTTCTAAAGTCCACCTAGCTAATAAAATGACTTGAAAAATAATAAATTGACTATGCGTAAAAGAAATTTCGCCATAATCAAATAATAAAAGGGTTGGAAAAGGTTAGAAGAGGTTGGGAAATAAAATTTAACACTTGGAATATTTTTATTATTTTCCCAACACTTAGAGGAAAATTTATTTAAAATGTTCACAGTTCAACACTTAGACAAATTTTTGAAAATCTCAAAGAAAAATCTAGAGGATTTTTGGCTAAGAATGGCGCCATGATGATAAAATTGGAAACTTTCTCTCGAAAATCTTCAGTGAAGATTAAATTGCCATTTTAGAATAAATAAAACAAGTCCAAATTCGATGAATTTAGAGAGAAAACGCAAAGTTGCTAAAACCATTTGAACTCTCCAGCTTTATAAGAAGTTTGACTTGTCATTATCAAATCATTCTTCCAAAGTTCGATCAAAAGTTTTCTTTTAGCTCTTCTGAAGTTGTGAAGAATAAATTTTGAAGGAAGATTTTGTGCAAACAAAGTAGATTTTCGAAGAGTAAAGTAAATTCCTGAGCTAAAGGGCGTAATTTATGGAGAAATATAGTGAATTTTCTGAGTTGAAGGGCGTATTTTCCAAAAAATAACGTGCTTTTTTCTGGATTTTGGAGTGAATTTTCAGAATTGAAAGGTTGATTTATAGTCAAAACATACTGAGTTTGGATAAATTCTTCTATTTTGCTTCCATCTTATTCACTCATGCTGGCAAAGATTTGCTGAGTACTTAAATTCGTCCATTTTCAGCTTTATTTTTTCACAAAAGTTATATTTTCAATAGGCTGAAAGTGAAAATCCTCGAAATAAAGGTCTAGAAAAATCAGAATTAAAATAATTAAAATCTTTGTTAATTCTTTTTATTTAATTGCAGGTTAATGACCACCAGAGGAGAATCTTCGAGAAAGGCACAGATGAAGTTCGCCAGCAAAGGACTACAGCCATAATCAAAAATCAACTCCAAATGGAAAAACATCACAGACACTAACCTTGGACACGTAGATTTTCAAGAATTCAAGAAGAGAATGTATGGACGTGATGGATTCCTACCAACACCAGTTGCTCGCCGGATGATGAGGAATGGCATTGTCCAGGCAGCCGGATTTCCACCAGCTACAGAATGTGTTGAATTAATGGTTGAGTGTGCCATTCACTACAATGCGCAGGAGAGGCAAATCATTGCGCCGAACAAGAGAATATTAGCTCATCTCGGAGAGTTGGCAATTCAAGAGGCATTTGGCAAACCGAGCTATAACCGAACTTCATACAAAACCAAGGAAGATGCCAGAAAACTCTATGAAGACCAGTTCGAGCTTTGTGCAACAAATATTAATAAGTCAAGGTTGGAGAAGCCGAGGCCCTCTATCAAGAAAATGCCAAAGAAATTGCTTCAAACGGACTTCAAGGAGGAGTATGGAGACATTATTTTGCTACTGAACAAAATAATAGGCAATCCTCAAGGCGCACCATTTGAGACATGGATGTATTACTTCATTGATGAAATCACCTCAGGCGTAAAGATGTTCAACTGGTCTCGGATGATTAGTGACAATCTTCATGAACAGTTAGTCAATTTGGAAAGGACAAAATCTTTTCACATGAGTTCCTACATCATCTACCTGTTGGCTAGAACTTACAAGTACACAGGATTGATCTGCAGGGGTGTAGTAGGCAATGGTGAAAACAAACTCAAGTCCTATGATTGTTATCCGCAGTTGCAGCTCGATGAGAAGGCCCATTTCAGGCGGGCAAATGATGCTTTCCTGATGTATATCACCAAAATACTGCAAAGAGGAACTCATCAAAGGCTTACTCATGAAGCCAAAAGCCTGATTAGCAAGTATGGATCCTGGTTTATCCAGTTTCCAAGATTCACATACATAAGGATTCAGGGATTCACTGGAAGTCCTTAATGACTTCCAATTTATCCTACCAATAGGATGATCTTGCTAGAGGTCCTTAGGCAATTGGAGACATACCAAAACCTCCAAAGGTCAAAGCAAAAGGTGGCTATCACTTTCCCATTCTTCATTGGAAACATGTTGGAGTCCTGTCCGTCGGCCCAAACAGCCAAAAGTGCCAGGCTGGAGATAAAATGGTATCCTTTCACAACTTATCGGGCCAAGGCCGATTTGGATCCCCATAACCACATTGGGAACGTGAATGGAAAGAAGTATAAACATAAAGTAGACCTGGAGGATTTTTGGGCAAATGCTGCAGATGAATATGATGTCAAGAAAAGGTTATGGTCCAAATTGCCAGTGAATTTGATTAGAATGACCAAACTTTGTCATGTGCCTGATCAGCTAGAAGATGATGGAGAATATGTCCAACCGCGCTATGAAGAGAATTGGCCTCTTCCTTCTGTGAAGTGGTCAAAGCCTGAACTCGCAGATTTGACCACCTTGATGAGGTCAGTTGTAAAGTATTCTCAGTGGTGGGTTGACCAGCAAGTCCGGGAGTTAAGACGAAGAAGATTGACCCTCACCTAGGACTTATTGGGTGAGATGGAATCATATTCCTTGAATGCAGGAGCATCTCACAGTGTTGAATTGATTGAAATCACCAACTCCAAGAAAAGGAAAGAGGCAGTTGATGACTCTATCAGGTCAAAGGGGAAGACAGCTATAAATGAGGAACCTGTTCAAAAGAAGCAAAGAGTGGAGCCATCTCATTTTGCCACATCCAGAAATGAGAACAGGGTGTTAATCATTGACAATGAGTCATTGGAAAACATAAGGAAATTCATGAGGGGAATATGGAGTCAATCCAGCCAGATGATGATGAGCCTCCATCTCCTACTGTCACGGAGATACTTGAGTCTGAAAATGAGATGGATATCCCGGGTGAAGAATTTCAAGAGGGAATGATTTCCGCTCTTAGAGGAATTCAAGATATCCCATGTGGAGAAAATACTCAGGAAAAGGACGGCATTGAACAGCCCACAATTCCTGACTGGTTGAAGGAAAGATTGAAGATACAGGTACCAGTTGAGATTCAAGAGGAGGATGACACAGCAGATTTCTTGGCTAGGTTAGAAAATGTTACTACAAAGAAGCTCGCCAAGAAATTCTCCACAATCCAGAGGGATGAAGCCAACTATTGTTCAGTGCAGATTGTCGTGCCAACAATTGATAAGTCAAAGGAGGATATTGCTCCCCATGAGTATGCTATTACTACTATTGACTTGGGTCCGACAACAAAAGGCTAAGAGGTTGAGGACTTGGATAGTTCAGTCGCTACTATCAAGGCAAGGCTGGAAAAGGAAGTGGCCAAGAAAAGAGAATATAAAAAAGAGATTGAACGCCTGAAGGAGTACATTCAGCACCTAACCAAACCCCTCAATCATGGCGATGCAGTAGCTCCTCCATTTCTTAACTCTTCGCAAGAAGCAATCAAGAACTTTCAAGAAGAAATGGTCACCGCTAAAGAAACTGAGTGGATGGTGAGCAAAAGGGAGGAAGCAGCTACATTTATGGAAAGATTGGCATTGGCCTATGCACAGACTTCTTCCTTGTTGTCCAAACTCGCAGTCGTGACAGAAGCTTGGGACCACCTTCAAGATATTCAAGACAGAATCATTCCCTACCTTAGAGTGCTGAAAGGAGTCCCGAAGCAGGAGCTAATTGATGGGAAGATAATTGCAGCAGGCGTCGCGTATGACTTCCACACTTGGTACTAGGCATTGACAGCACAGAGTGAGGTCTTGGAAAGAGTGAAGGCCGATGGAGTCAGAGTTGAAGAGCAGATTAAAGAAATTCAGAATAAGATTTTCCTCATAGCTACAGATGTACTTGAGAAGGAAATCATCCGAGAGAATGACATGCAGCTGGAAAATCTGAAGCTCAGAGCTCAGGAGGTCTTCGCCATCACTGGACC
The DNA here is from genome assembly GCA_007115665.2 of Sequoiadendron giganteum. Classification (NCBI taxonomy): domain Eukaryota; kingdom Viridiplantae; phylum Streptophyta; class Pinopsida; order Cupressales; family Cupressaceae; genus Sequoiadendron; species Sequoiadendron giganteum. The sequence goes on along the minus strand of CM021100.1, from coordinate 143,054,325 downwards.
GGTCCTGAGGTAGAATTTGACCAAGGCAACAAGCTTTTTGTCTATCCAAGATGCATTCTTGAAACTGGAATTGGAGTGGGACAGTGCTTTTGTTGGGTGTGTTGAGGACTTGGACGGATTGGAGTTCAAAGTAAACATGCTGCCACAAGTCATGATGGTTGAAGTCATCCCAATTGTGTCCAAGTTCATTGAACACACTGCCGCTAGAGAGGATAAGGATGCACTTCCTTGAAGATAGCTCCTGGTGCCACTTGTCTTACATGCCTTTGTTCTTGATACTGTTTGGGAAACCCTAATTAGGGTTATCATATTTTAATCTCGGCCATTAATCTTGAGTTAATCTCGGCCTTTCATTTGTTCTCGGAAACTCTATATAAACTCTTATTCTCTCATTTTTATTTTGTGAAGAGAGTTGTATGAAATTGTTGCGTATAGCTACTTTGGATAATAAAAGCTCATATGCATGATTTGCTTTGAATCCTTTGTATTGTCAAGTGGTTGCATGGTTGCATATCTCCTTCAACAATAGATTAGATCTAGAATAGAATTTGATTTGAATGCATATTAGATGAATGAAGGATTTGATAGTCTTGATTTATGGTGAAATTCTCGCTCATACTTTCTTTGAATAGATGTTTTTTATTCAATGCGTAAAGTTAGCCTGAGCTTATAATTGTGGATGCTTAACTTTTGTCCAGATAAATATTGTTCGATTTGATGGTAATTATTCCTGACGTGAAAAGATAAGCACACCCTTTGAAGATTGCACCCACTTTGTGTAGTTGTCCTAAATGTGGCGAAGCAAGGCGTGGTTATTAGTTTCACCTAGTCAACACTGTCTCCCGATTTCTTAGAAGTAGCGTAGCACTTCTAAACCCCTATCCTTTTGCTATTTTTTGAAATCTCAAACTGAAAATCCAGAAAATAAACAAACAAAAAAAGAGAACATTTACTGTCAAAATTTGCCTAAGTCCTAACTTGTGAGTGATTTGTCAAGCGTAAGTCCCTTTGTGTATTACCAACATATCACAACACCCATTGAGCTTATCCACACGTCAAGACCTAACAAAAGAAACCTTGCAATCGCCATATGATCTTCTCGCAATCTTAGCATACGCGGTGATTTTGTTCAAGAGAGGATAGAGTGTCTTTGGACATTTTATTCTGTGTTCGGTGGGTAATAAAACGCACACCAACAATAAAGAAGAGGAAGAGCAGAAAAATGAAAAGTTGATCTGACTTATTTTGAGAATATGTGTAATAAAGAGCAGATTTAAAAGGGCAGAGAAGTATGAAGAATGTTTTAGACTTGTACTAAAGAATATATATAGCCCATGCATGTAGATGAATGCAGATATGTAAGAAGAATATGTGTGAATACTAAGAGCAGATTTGTGAGGAAAACATTGATATATTAGTGATCAAATTGAAGGAAGAATGTAAAGAACCCATCCAGGATGGTTTAATTTTTGCAATTATTCCAGTTTGATTGATGTTCCATTTAATCAAACTAAGCACACAATAATGATTGATATTGACTCAAGAAATAAGCATATGCATTTCTGGTTACAATTTCTGAACTTCTCATAACAGAATATATCAAATTTTGCACATAGACAGCTTCCAGCTATGAACAGAATTAAACTAAGCACAAATGCAGCGCTGTTAGTGAGTTTCTATGCTCAGAAATGAATTACAAGATCACTACAAATGCCCAGAACTTGCTGCAGCAGGTTGCAGAATGAAATGACAGTATTTTCAGATTAAATATATTTCATGGGCAGATTATACAAACTAATAACCCACTCGAACGCAATGTTCTGATTTTTCTGAGCAAGAGTTCACATTTAACAGACATAGAATAACACTATTTCCAAACCTGGATCTGAGAAGTAATCTGAAACATACACAGCAATATAGGAAAGTACCTGAAACCTTCAGCTAGGGTCATGTACAGCAGAAATAGACCTCCATATCTCTCAAATAGGACACGAATAGGATCTAGGCTCCAAATGATAGCATGTTAAGATCTGGAACGCCAAATAGGGCGGGGGAGCTCATGCTGACCTCCAAGAACCATTCACGACTTCTTCAATAGCAGTATATGTGCCCAGAATCACACATTTCCGTGGTATATCCTCATTCAACCCTCATACCTGCAAGAACTGATCACTAATGATCACGTGGGGGCTGCTTCAGTATCAATCCTGGCAGGAGCTGATGCGTCTAAGGCTGGAATGAGTAAACCAGCACTCAGAAAACCCAAACGCCCTTGCACAGAGCCTGCTATAGTCTAAAACTCCACGAACCTGCTCAAGACTTCCTCAAAATAAACAATATTTGATATTGGCTAATAATAAATTAACCTTTCATCATTAGCAGCTGATATAGAAACATTTTGCATGTGATCCTTATCTCAGGCATGAATATTAATATCATTCAGAAAACCCTTAATAGATAAAATCTCCATATAATCTGACCGAATAAATATAGTCTGCAAATAACTCAAAAGCCTGACACTGAAATTGAGAGATAGAGATATTTTATTCAAACCCTTATATCAGAAATTTGTTTCTGATAATTTGTCTTGCCTGGAAAGACTCACAAATTATCCACTCGAACACTCCAACCGTTGAAGCACAACTACGAATCCTGCCTCAATCCAGCTAGGGTGGAATCTCTCACCACCAAAACCAGATACTCATAGGAATACCACCTAGAATTTCGAAACCCAAAGAGCTCTTCAAAAATACAAACCCCAAAATAAAATAATCAAGAATATGATGGGAGAATGAGCTCTACAATCCTGTTATAATGCCTTTTTACCTTTTCAGGGTTTTCCCGCCAAATATCACTTAACACATTATTATAAAGTGACTATTAATTTAACTTTTAAATATTCCTCAGCGTCACTTTATAAACCCATATTATTTAATCATTTAATATCACCTTAATAATTGCACTTTTGCCAGGTGACATCAAATAATTAAAATAATTAAACACTTCAATATTTTGGAGAACTGGAAAATGGGGACATTACAATCCTCCCTTCCCAAAGATTGCTTGCCCTCAAGCAATTTGCAACTGTGAACCATCCCAACTACCACAGCACCACAAGCCAAAGAAATATACCAACTGCATCTGTCCACCAACCACCCGAGTCCCTAATGATCTTGTAAAATGCTCCAACCATTAACCTCTGTATGCAATTGAAGCCCAAGACACTATCAAGCTCCATCAATTGGTGAAGCCATTGTAATATCCCTTGCCCAATCTGATCTCAAACTTGCTGTTTATGGCTCAAGGAATATTGTCAAACACTTTGCACACAAGGTCTGATCTTGCTGATATGATTTTTTGATTGTGTTGTTATGAATTTGAATGCTGCAAATGATGATTTTGAAAGCTTCTAATGATGCAAGATTGACTAACAAAGTCTCAGCAATGTTATGCCAACTATTTATACCTTTACATGCATATAAGTGACTGAAAATGTGCATCTACAGCAACTAGGAATTATGACAAACACTTTGGATGCAACCTAAGATGGCATATGTGCAACTATAGCCAAATGGCATTAACACAAACACTTGGTATGCAAACTTATGATAATATTTATGCCAATATGAGAACCTACAGCCAAATGACAATTTGTCAAACATTTGGCATGAAAACCAATATGCTGATTATGAACAATGTAGATATGAACATTTCATCAAATATTTGGCATGCAACTTATTACTCCTTAATTGAAATATCATTCCCTTACAATGCTGATATGATTAGCCAAGACTCTTGGCTTACAATCAATTTCCAATACAATGCCAATGAAATGCACACCTGCAGCAGCAAACTTATCTGACTGATATGACCATGCAACTACACTAAGGATCATGAAGAACCTGGTGTAAATAAGCTCCAATGGCTGATGAAGATGTAGCAACCCTCCCTACAACAAATGGTGCTCTTCCTTAACCAAATCGAACTCCTCCTGCAGCCGCCCCTGTTCTGATTTAAATCATTTGCCATAAATAATCCACAGCCGAATAAGATCCAAATGAGCACCAAACATCATCACCAAACCTCTAGGAAGGCAGCGCCCAAAATGGCAAGTGAAATTGATGTGTTATGAGCTCACAATCTGCAAAAATGTCAAGTCTGATATAAGAATCGATGACTGCTATTGTGCCTCCAAAACCCATGATTTTTCTCAGAAAAAATACAAATATTTCTATGTCCAAATCGCCCAGCAATGGCTCCAATGTATTCAAATAGAAAATCAGATATTAGAGACTGAAAATTCGTCCCAAGTCTTAGCTGCAAATATGTCTTCAATGGCTGCCAACAAGTCTGAGTAAATCCTCTACTGAAGCACAAATTGGACCTCTGAAGTGAAGCCCACTCAATTAGCAATAATTCAGCTAATATTCCACAACCTCAAAATTGCATAACCAATGAGAGTTTTCGTTCCCAATAGCTAGAAATGGCAAAAACCCTAGCTGGCTCCTTCACCAACAATCTTCAACAAACAAATATCAATACCTGGATATCCAAGAATGAGCCCCTTGAGATCCTTTTATACTTTTCCTGGGAGAGCTCACACACTTTTTTTGCCAATGTGGGATAAAAGATATATTTCCCACTTTACTTTTAGTTTAGTGACTTCATGATATAATATTTTATTTGAAGTCACTTTATTAAATTAATTAAATATAAGGTTACTTCATAATATTTATTATTAATAACCTTACAAATAATTAATTTAATACCACTTTTTTAATTTAATTAAAATAATCAAAAAAAAATTCAACTGCAAGAATCGAGTAGCACGACCCTCTATAAACTACAGTGTGCCTGGTAAACTTTTTAATGTGACCGGCGATGCTAGCGTGACACGCCCTCTGGTACCACTGGGGTGGGGGAGACTAGACCTCATGACCAACCTCCTACAACAGGAAAGATTTAGCCAACCGAGCTAGGGCCCTAACCCCAATTAAAATAATCAATTAGTCATCCTTATGAAATATCATTATTTTGGACAACTTAATCAATTAATTTAATTAAATTACTCTGCCTCCAAATCGAGGACATTACAATCCGCCCCTCCTGAAATTGCTTGTCCCCAAGCAATCTCGGCTACAAAGAAAATTCTTCCCCACCTGGATGCTAAGGGAAGATTTGTGTAGTGTCCCTGCTATCACGAAACAGTGTTTGTAACACCAGCACTAGCACAACCTGTAGAATCAACTCAATCCCAAAACTGTGATGGTGAATCTAATGTAACCCCACTGTTGGAAAACCAATACCTTTCGCTTTCCGTTGTGTCACTCTAATACCCCCTGTCTCCAAAATGCAACAAGTCTCCAAATCTTGAATCAAATGATAATCATCATGAGAGAACAAGGTAGAAGACCTGCCAAACTCGAAATCACCATCTGAGGTCGGAAACAAGTCATACTAGAGCTGACTAGAACACTCCTTATTCCACCCACCTCTCTGTGCCATCAAAGTCATTGTCAAATCCTGTGTACGTGGGCTGAAAGTGAACTGATGAGCACACCTCATGATGCAATCGAGATGAGACTCTCCTGACTACACCAAAAAAAAACCCAAATAGTCATGTGTATTCCATTCACCCATGACACCTGTATCTGCTAAGGTGTCTATGTCATCATCACCAACTGTCTTCGCATGTTGATCCAACAAAAGACTTTGCACCTATATCCTGAGTGTGACCGCTCATGCTGCTCACCTCATCCTGTGCCCTGACTGCCATAGATGAATGACTCTGTTGTACATGATGTACATCTAGCCAAACTCAATTCTAAGCAAAGCTCATCCACATGTCTCTCGAAATCCCGTAGTGCCAACTAAGTGCTCACCAAAGAATCCCTAGTGTCCACAAGTTCCTGAGAGAGACTATAAATCTCCTCTTCTTTCCTCATCAGGGCATTTGAATAGATCCCAACAAGGTTAAGAAGGTGGTCATGGTCTGAAAGAAGGTGTAAGTAATTTGACTTCATCGCTCCCATACCTTCTTTGATCTAATGTAAGCTGTCATGAGAAGACCCTGTTTACTTCACTGGGTGGAATGCAACGTACTACGTACTACTGAAGTAAACTAGACTATATACAAAACATGGAATAGAACAACAGAGCGTAAACCATAATATGCTTGAATCATGAGATGCTTATATTCATTTCCAGCAAATATCACCATGTACAATCATAGAAATATCAACAATACTATCAATCATGAACATCATAACATATCTCCTGACTACAAAACTGAGTACTTAAAACGTTCAGCGGTGGTTGAGCAACCAACCGTCATGGCGTTTCATAACAACCCGCTACTACTAATCGGGACTTAGTTACCCGAATGCACATGACATTTATTACATTAATTATTCCCGCTACAACTATAGTTTTATTGAAATATAACAACTAGCCGACTACGGCCGACTACACTAAGGATATTTGACGGCTTACAGACCCTGCTACAACTCCCCTTTGTCTTCCCTCTAACTAAACCATCCAAAGGTAATTTTCAATCATCTTATGCATCCTGTCATGATGAGATAAAGCTGCCACGATCCCATCCTCGTTCACCTTCAACTGGTTCCTCAAACTATGTAGACCATGCAATGTATGTCTAGCTTCAACCTCGCATGAAGAAGCCTCTAAGTGTGCCTGATATTCTTTTTCCACAAAATCTTGTATGCTCTCATTTTGATCTGCAAGTAGGTCAGCACCAATTCCATCTATCAAATCATCAGTAAACTGAAAGAACGTCCAAATACAAGAGGACTTAGGCTGCTCCATGTCCTCAAAAAAATCAGTAATGACATCATGCCATTGTAAAGTGTCTCCTTCATCATGTGTAGTCAAAACACTAGTGGCTGCTCCACTAAGTAAAGGATCATTTTGCACACATGAAAACACTGTTGTCTCATGCTCATGCAAAGTTTCATCATTGCTATCATAAAAATCAGAATTTGCCTCTATGGTAGAAGCTTCTTGAGAAACCTCTTGCAAGGATGATGTAGATAAATCATTACCAAAAGCTGTCCTAGTATCTTCTTGAATCGAATCAGCATGACTATCAAATTCATCATATAAATTTTTGCATACCAAATCATTCTCATGACAAGTTGTATCCGCCATATGTGAAGATCCTCTATCCATTTCATGTGCAAACAATTCATGGGCTATAGTGTGATATTTCTTCTTCGCAAGCTCGGTTTTATGGCAAAGATTCGAGTGCAAGTCTATGAAACATTTAAAGAACCGGATCTCTTTAATATGTTGAGGAAGAGTGCTATACTCCTCAAACAAGCTAATCACTTCCTTTTCCTTTTCTTTGTTTTGTGTTGTTGTTTGTTGAGACACTCTTGCTAGCAACCGTGACATCAAATCTATCATCTCATCAAATTTATTTTCCATTCTAGCTTCTTTTTCTTCACTAAACAATGTTGTCATGAAGCCTATTTTAGCTGCCCAATTGAAAACTAAATCAAATCTGACTTGTGCATGAGTGATTTTCCCACCAATTGAATGCAATCATCACCCAACAAGTTGGCAGGAAACCGCTCTAATACCACTATAATATCCCTTGCCCAATCTGATCTCAAACTTGCTGTTTATGGCTCAAGGAATATTGTCAAACACTTTGCACACAAGGTCTGATCTTGCTGAAATAAATTTTTGATTGTGTTGTTATGAATTTGAAAGCTGCAAATGATGATTTTGAAAGCTTCTAATGATGTAAGATTGACTAACAAAGCCTCAGCAATGTTATACCAACTATTTCTACCTTTACATGCATATAAGTGACTGAAAATGTGCATCTACAGCAACTAGGAATTATGAAAAACACTTTGGATGCAACCTAAGATGGCATATGTGCAATTATAGCCAAATGGCATTAACACAAACACTTGGTATGCAAACTTATGATAATATTTATGCCACTATGAGAACCTACAGCCAAATGACAATTTGTCAAACATTTGGCATGAAAACCAATATGTTGATTATGAACAATGTAGATATGAACATTTCATCAAATATTTGGCATGCAACTTATTACTCCTTAATTGAAATATGATTAGCCAAGACTCTTGGCTTACAATGAATTTCCAATACAATGCCAATGAAATGCACACATACAGCAGCAAACTTATTTGACTGATATGACCATGCACCTACACTAAGGATCATGAAGAACCTGGTGTAAATAAGCTCCAATGGCTGATGAAGATGTAGCAACCCTCCCTACAACAAATGGTGCTCTTCCTTAACCAAATCGAACTCCTCTTGCAGCCGCCCCTGTTCTGATTTAAATCATTTGCCATAAATAATCCACAGCTGAATAAGATCCAAATGAGCACCAAACATCATCACCAAACCTCTAGGAAGGCAGCGCCCAAAATGGCAAGTGAAATCAATGTGTTATGAGCTCACAATCTGCAAAAATGTTAAGTGTGATATAAGAATCGATGGCTGCTATTGTGCCTCCAAAACCCACGATTTTTCTCAAAATAAATACAAATATTTCTATCTCCAAATCGCCCAACAATGGCTCCAATGTATTCAAATAGAAAATCAAATATTAGAGACTAAAAATTCGTCCCAAGTCTCAGCTGCAAATATGTCTTCAATGGCTGCCAACAAATCTGAGTAAATCCTCTAATGAAGCACAAATTGGACCTCTGAAATGAAGCCCACTCAATTAGCAATAATTCAACTGATATTCCACAACCTCAAAATTGCATAACCAATGAGAGTTTTCGTTCCCAATGGCTGAAAATGGCAGAAACCCTAGTTGGCTCCTTCACCAACAATCTTCAACAAACAAATATCTATACCTGGATATCCAAGAATGAGCCCCTTGAGATCCTTTTATACTTTTCCTGGGAGAGCTCACACACTTTTTTTGCCAATGTGGGATAAAATATATATTTCCCACTTTGCTTTTATTTTAGTGACTTTATGATATAATATTTTATTTTAAGTCACTTTATTAAATTAATTAAATATAAGGTTACTTTATAATATCTATTTATTAATAACCTTACAAATAATTAATTTAATACCACTTTTTTAATTTAATTAAAATAATCAATTAGTCATCCTTATGAAATATCATTATTTTGGACAACTTAATCAATTAATTTAATTAAATTACTCTACCTCCAAATCGGGGACATTACAGCCATCCACCTGTGTGTGTGAATAAGTGGACTAACTAAAAAGCTAAACAAACACACCAATGCGACATTATATTAAAAAAATCGAAGTTAGAGATAAGCAAACTCTAAATACAGCAGATTTTTAAAGACGTCCCATTGTCCTCTATCTCCAAGGATTCGTTGTAAGCTACTGGCTCTCAGATTGTGTACGCAGTAGCTTGGCAGAATGACAACTTAGAGAACGAGATTATGCAACATGCATTTCTATTGCTAAATGATATGATATGATTAAGCTAAGATATGAAATTAAAATGCTATGAAAGATAGGATGCTATGCTCAAGAAAATAAGATTGCTAAATGCGGGATAAATGCAACTATAATGCTCACGCTATATTCGCTTGAATTCTAGATCTAAGATCCTTTTCAAAGCACAAAGAGGCTGTATTTATAGAGTTTTGAAGGCCAAAGCCTAGTTGGCAAAGATTGACGATTGAAATCAAGCCTGTTAAAATGAACAGTGGAAAATTGGGAAGTTGAGAGAAAGATGGAAGCTAGAGAGAAAAATGGGGAATGTTTCCTCCTACACAACCTCTTCCATTCAAAAATGAAGGAAAGTTGTCATTTGGCCATTTTAGTTATAACGAGTTAGTTGGTAGTTGAGAATAAATCCATAATTAAATAATTAAGTTATTTAATTATATGTGACAATGAATTTAAAAGCTTCCATAATTAAATAATTAATATTTAATTATGTGTGATAGATGAAAAAGGTGTTAGAATATTTAATTATGTGTGAGATGAAGAAAGGGTTTAATTAAATGTGGAGTGAAGAATTAGAAATAATGAATTTGAAATAATATTCTTTTATTTGAATTTAAAATTCAAACTTATGATAATTAATATAAATAAATTATGAGATTTATTTAATTAATTAAAAGGAAGATGGAAAATGGTAATAATTGAACAAACTTATTTATTTAATTAAATTAGAAGAATTAGAAAGTGAACAATATAAATAAATAATTAAATTTATTTATATGTAGATGACTTTAGAAGATTAATTAAATAATTCATATTTAATTAATTATCAGGCTTGATTTAATGTGACCATTTTTAGATGTATACATTTTGCCCCTCTTTGAAGTTATGTGTTTTACGCATTGCTTCAAAGAAATGTTCAGATAACGAAAATTTTGCCCCTAACTTTGAAAAATTGACTGATGATGCTATATGCCCCCTCGGGAGATAAATCGCGTGGTTTGATGATTTTGATGATGATTTGAAGATTTTGAATGATTTGAAGTTGTTTCGCCGATTTATCTCCCGAAATAGCGCTTTGCATGGTGAAAATTAAAAATAACCTTACCTTATTTACCCCCTTAAAAGGTGGAAAAAAGTAAAAGTCCTTGTCATTTGAACAGTTGCATTTGGTGAAAACAGAGCTCTGCGAGAGGAGAAATCGAGATGTCGATCCACTACGAGCGACATAGATTTGAGTGAGTGCGCTGACATCAATGACCAGCCGCATATGGACCTCCGATAAGATCGTAAAACCTTTCCTTGTGAATTTTTGCTTGAATTCCACGTGAATTTTGGATTTTTGAATTTTTGAATTTCTTGTTTTAGCGCATAAAAACGCGTTGTAGCGCATACGAGCCTTCATTTAGCGCATAGGATAGGTAGAATGGCGCATCTACGCCACAGAGTAGCACATTTAGTTGATAGATTAACGCATAGGCCAATTTAGCACATAGGCATGATAGATTAGCGCATAGGTTTAAAGCTCGTGCATAGGATGATCAAGTGGCACATAGATTTAGGGCTTTAGCGCATTTGATAGATTAGCACATAGATTTGATAGTTTAGCGCATTGACTAGATAAAGTAGCGTATACGCTAGATTAGCACATTTACCCTCTGTTTTAGCGCATCCATGGATAAACTAGTGCATTTGTTGATTTAGCGCATTGATAGTCTGTTTTAGCGCATCCATGAAATTTTGTTAATTTTGATCATTTGAAGATCAATTGATGATTTCTTGATATTTGTTGCTATATTGGACAATTGATTTGATAAAATTGAGTAGCATCAAGGATGATTGATCTTGATTTTAATGATGATCTGATAAATTTGTTCTCATGTTGAAATGAAAAACAAATAGTAGAATGATTGATGATGATGTTGATTTTGATAAATTTGCTTTCCAAAATGAAAAACAAATAGTAATGATGATAATGTGTTGTTGATTGGCTGATAAATTTGTCTTCATGCTTGATGAAAAACAAATAGTAAAATGATGATTTGATACTGATGTTGATTTTGATAAATATGCTTTCATGTTTAATGAAAAACAAATAGTAATGATTGATTTCCTTCTGATAAATTTGCTTTCCTAAATGAAAAACAAATAGTAATGATGATATGATTCCCTTGCCTGATATGCTTTCGCCTAATTGCTTGATATTTTGATTGATTGATGTTCTTTTCTGATGATCTAATTGATTGATATGGATATAATGTTATAGGAGGATTTTAAAATCCTCCAGATCAGAGAGAGATTTCCCTACACTTGGAAGATGATTCTTGGATTGTCCTAGCAGGAGGTTGGGGTTATTGTTAGATGTGGTTTGGGTTCACTTCTGAGGATCCCACAGTATAGGGTCAACAGGGCACAATTGACAGCATTAGCCGAGCGGTGGCATAGTGAGCATTACACCTTTCACTTGCCCACTGGAGAGATCACAATCACACCTGAGGATGTCTATAAGATACTAGGGATCCCACTGGTTGGCGAGATTGTGGTCTATGACCGCAAGGAGATTGGGGGGACTGATGCCCTACGAAGAGTATTTCAGGATCCGCGCATTTGCGGATACGAGATCCCTTGGAGGGAGATGGTCGAGGGCTACGCCCCACTTCCTTCAGTTTTGGTTGGCTTCATTGGTGGCTTCTTATGTCCCGACCGCAAGTCGAAGGGACTATCGGTTGGTTGGGGTCAGATATTGGAGAACATGATCCTTCATCAGACTAGATACGCATGGGGTTCCTGTATGTTAGCCCATCTATTCCACGATTTACATCAGGTGGTATACACAGATGGGAAGAGTATCTCTTCCGGGGTGACGCTTCTACAGATTTGGACATGGGAGCATATTGCTATCACCCGCCCCTTTGCAGGGAGAGATCGTCCCATCGGGCGACCATATGTTTATGCTTACACAGGTCCACTTGTCCAACCTAAGCTGGGCAAGTTGGAATATTGGAGGAGAGTGCTTGATGATATGGACAGTGTTATCTGGAGGTCGTATGTTGATTGTGAGGCCTAGGACAAGGATGATATTGAGCTTCCCTATTGCGGCATATCAAGATATCTGATTGGGCGGACCCCTTTTATCATTGAGAGGTTTTTGGGCATGAGGGTTTTGAGACATTTCGGCCAAGTACAGGTGATTCCATAGGGGGTTGCCCATTATGCCAAACGGTATGAGGATGTTGTGGAGTGGGGTCCTTTTATCCCATATGAGGCAGCCAAGACAGAGTACATTGCTTTACAGCCGGAGTTTTGGGACTATAGGCCGGACATTTTGGATGCCCAAATAACAGAGGAGTATGTTGCATACTTCCATACTCATCCATTTCCTAGGTTGACCAGCCCAGATGAGCCTGCCCCACTACTAGATGGACCAGCATTACAGCGGGCATGGAGACAACCACAAGCACAAGCACAGGCATAGGCACAGGCAGAGCAGCCCACCGGAGGAGGAGGAGAGGATGTGGGTGGAGGTCAAGATATGGATATTGACCGAGATGAGGAGGATAGCGATGATGATGATGATGATGATGATGATGATGATGGAGATGACGAGGGTGGCGGGGAGAGATTCTTTTTTGATGTCCCCTTCAGAACCAGACTTAGGACAATGAGGGTAGTGGAGCAGCCAGTTGTAGGCCCCTCACATATTACTATCAGAGCTCCCTCGCGAGAGCAGCAGGGCCAGATCAACACACTACAGGCGTAGGTACAAGCTCTTCAGAGCCAGCTAGCACAAGCTCAGACGACTATCTCATAGCTACAGGCACAGATGGCACAGCCACCACCCTCAGACCCACAAGTAGCCCAGCTGGTTGCAGAGAGACAGTTTTAGACAACGATGCCAACAGGCTGAGAGCATAGCAGAGAGGCTGTTGAGATCAGTGTAGGGTATCTCTATCGGAGAAGTTGTTGCAGAGGGGCTTGAGACTACTCAGGAGTGTGAGTTTTACAGGATGAGATATCATGAGGCAGTGCCCCCTTAGCAGAGGATAGCCTATACTCAGTCAGGCACCAAATCTCGCACTCACTCACGCAACCATAGCAGGAATGCCACCAGGAGCGTGGGTCAGCCAGCTAGACGAGAGATAGGTGGCACCAACGGCCGAGATCCATCTAGACCCACTACTTCCGACAGCAGCAGCAGTCATGGTCCTCACTCAGATGCTCCTCATATCAGGGGCAAAATTTTCGTTATCTGAACTTTTCAATTTATGGCTGAAAATTTTGGAGACTTCCAAGGCATCCTAAGTACTCTGAATAATGTTGGAGAAGGTTCAAATATTCTCAAAGTCCACCTGAGCAAAAGACCTCACCTCTAAGAGGAAGGGCTCGAACCTGCTCCTCAGGCCATCTGTAATTACCTTCTCTGGACTCAGCCTTTTAGCAAATAAGGCTTCGAGTGTGTTTAAGACTCCTTCATGTATGTTTCCCATAGCCTTCCTAACTCTAACTAACTCCGCCTGTGCTGTATCAAAGAAGCCTAGGCCAGTGAATGCTGAAGAATACCAACCTGGGAAATCATACTATCACCTTCCTGAATTACTCCTCCCTTGACCAAAGTTTGCATGGGCATATGCATCAAGGCGGCCAAGTGAAGGATAGTTTTATCCTGATAAATGTGTGCTTCGCTCCAAGCTTGATCAACATTTTCCATGCGAGCAAGAATGTCGGAGGCCTGTTGGAAAGAGTAGGTGAGATCATCCATAAATTTATTTGCTTCCACGCAAACATTGCCAACCCACTTGTCTGCCTCTTGAGCCATCCTCTTCAAATCTTCCAAGCCACTGATTGATTCTCTCGGAAGCTCGGCTGGGAGATCAACTGCTGGATTCTCTTGCCCACATGGTCGAGCCAAGTGTTGCACATATCCGATCAATGTCATATGCTCCCTTTTCAATTTTTTGTACTTTCCCTCCGTACGGAACAATTTGTCCTTCAAAGCCTGATAGGAGTTGTCACATTCCTCAATTATCTGGGCTCCAGTGGGGTGGCCTAGCTCAACAGTAGTAATCACATAATTTTCTGGCATCTCCTCATCTCGATCGCATTCCTCTCTAGGAACAGCTACATGAAGCGTGCGAAAACCAAACTTATCTGTTGCTATCTTCGAATATTTTCTGGCTCTTTTCATTTTAGGTGACCCACCGATTCCACTCAGGAATTCATCCATCTCAATCGCCGAGTCAGTGTCATCCTCGGGATTTTTTCTCATCCTCTCTGTGAGCCAATCGAACACCGTCTGTTGCAGATTACAAATAATGAGGGGTTGCTCCTCAGTTGCTTCCTCTTCGCGTACTTCTTCCCTAACAACACTTTGTTAAGGCTCGTCAATCTCCATCTGCTAAATATCTTCTCCTGAACCTCGAGCCTCCTGCCCTATAGTATTCTCATCTTCTAATGTCGTTTCTATCATTTGCTGGAAGCGAGTGTCTATTGCCATCTCTTCTTCCTCCTCTTGCTAACTTTCTCTTCTAGGAGCGTTAACACTCAGGCTATCTGACTCCCTAAGTGGTGGCTGATTCACCTCCTAAAATTCTTGCTCCTCGTTTTATTTATTTCTCTGACTCCCAAATAGTGAAAGCTCCTGCACACTCGAAAAATCGAGTCTGCGATCGTACGAGTGATGCCTGTTCTACCTCTGAGGCATTAGATGAACTTGCACTTCACTTCGTGGCTCAACAGCTTGGGCAACCTGTTTTCTTTTCTTTGTTGATGGTAGCCTCTGGTCACCCATGAGACTGTAAGTGAGAGCAACTGATTTACTTTTGAGCCTATTCACATGCCTCTCCACCCAATTCCTCGTGAATGTCAAAACTGGTATGCATACCGTGTCCAAGTCCGTGATTTCCGGATCTGACCAATCAGGTAGTGGGACCGATGTGTTTCTCACTGACTCATAGTCCGGCTGCATGACATTCACGTCTTCATCTATTTGATCTGGAGCTGGAATAATTTCACATTCTCTAATCATCTTCAGGGGTAGCCTGGTAAACATTCTTCTCCTGACTTCAGCATCATCTACTGCATTAGCCCAGAAGTCCTCAATATGAGCCCTATGCCTATACTCCACACCTTGTAACATTCTAGTATTATTGTAAGGATCAAAATCCTGCCTGTCGATGTGGTATGAAAGGTGACAGAATTGCAATTCATCCTCAGCCTCTCTGGCTGCTTGTAATGAAGGACAAACTTCATTTGAATTTCCCATAATGATAGGGAAGTCTAATCCTCCTTTCTTCTTTTTCTTCTAGATTTTATCATAGGCAATGAGTTGCCTAGATACTTCTAACATAACCATTATGTCAGTGGAGTACCTCGGTAATCTGTATGGATACGATGTGAACCCCTACAGCCTAATATAGGTGAACTTCAAAAATTGGATAAGCCAATATTTGTATTCTTCAATCAGCTCCTGTGCCTCTTTTGATATTCTTTGTTGAGTCCTTCGCTAAAGAGTCCATGCTATGTGCATGGTGAAGGCATCATTCACCTGTTTGTAGTTGGCGGTGCTGCTCAAGTGCAACTGTGGGCAAGCCTCATAGATTTTAAATTGTTTAGGACCACACCCAATTGGCTCTTTGTAAGTTATCCATCTGTACTTAGTCATCCGAGCCAGCATATATATAACATATGAGCTCATGTAGAACGTTTTCGTTCTTCTCAGGTTCCTGAACTGATCATCTAGATTGTCACTTATCATCCTTGCCCAATCAACGCATTCTTTCCCTTCCATCACAATCCCGATGTAATAAAACATCCATGGCTCGAAGATGAATGATTGAGGACTTATGTTCACCAGACTAAGCATCATTATCAAATCACAGTACTCTTGCTTCACATCATCCGAGATAATCTGCTTGGGAAGCTTGGTGCGAGGAGGCCTGGATTTCTGCATGCAAACTGAATTTATCATCCCGGCATATCTTTCAAAAGTGGAGGCATACATCTGGTCAGCTCTTCCTTTGTTTTGTACACCATCCTATCAGAAGTGGGAATCCCAAATGCCTCTCCAATGGCATCAGGCGTGAAGTTGGCAAACAACTTGCCATCAGCAGAAACAATCGTCCTTCACTCCGGCTTATAACAGTTGGCGCACTCCATGATTAATTTTGGACACTGAATTGCTAGTGGAAAACCAGTAGCCGCATGAATTCCACTTATCATTATCTGGTGCGCAGTGACTGATGGAGGATGGCCTCCTAGTCTATACATTCGTTCCCTGAGTGCTCCTAGGTTGAATGAACCGAGGTTGGTGTCCCTCAACCCTCCCAGCTTTGAAGTAAACTTTGATTCAGGAAGAAATGGTTTGCTGAGTTTCTTTATTATTGCCTACCTGGACGCATTAGCCTTACTTGCTTCAATATTTGAGGCCTTTCCTATAGCCTTGTTTGCCCCTGCAGCATTTCCTTTTTCAGCTTCAGCCATCCTGCAAAATAAAATTCAGACTTAACAAAAGAATCACCTCGAGATGGCCAAAATATGGAGTTGACTTCGAAAATAAGAGCCCTCAGCATTAAAACTTCTAACTCCAAACCTCAAAATTTCTAACTCCAAAGCTTGATACTTTCAGCAATACAACTTCTGGCACTTAGAAAAATTTTGCCCAAGCTTGCTCACTTCAACAACTTCTCAAGACTTTTCTTCTCACTTCCAGAATTACAAATTCCCATGTGCAAATGGTGACAAGAAATGAAAACTTCGTTGTTTAAATAATTGTGCCAAAGAATCTTGCTAATTCATGAGGGAGTCTATTTTGGCAACTTCATTAAATCTCCACTCCCACTACTTAGTAATTTTCTAACTTTGGCAAAGTGATGGGCGAGTTGTCACCAGTCGTCATAAAATTTTCCATAATTGAGGATTCTTTCCCATGCAAAATTCGAATTTTCTCCCCTTTAACTGCCTGTTGACACTTTGTTATTTTAAATGTCCAAAAGGGAATCATTTGATTTATTTAAAATTTCCCTTTTAACTCCTCATAACATCTAGTTAACTCAAATATTTATGGGGAAATTATTCAACCCATTTAAAATCTCCAACATTTAAAATTTTATTCCCCTTGACATAGGCATTCTTAGAGATTTTATATTTAACGCCTTGGAAAGCTTTTAAATCAGCTCATTTCCATGATGGACGCATTTGGAAGTGGTGATTTTGAATTTCGTGCCTTAGGAAATTTCTTAACACATTTACCCCTTGGGCGCATTTGACCCCTTGCTGTTTTATTTTCCCTTTCCTTAGAAAATTTTCAATGACCTTCATTCCCTCATCATGGGCACATTAGAGGGGTTGAGCTTCGTGTTTCATGCCTTAGCAAATTTGTACCCATTTCAACTTGGGCGCATTTCACCCCTAGTGCTTTAGTCACACTTGAAATGCCTTAGGAAATATCCATTGTGTCCTTGAGTTGGGCACATTTGAGAGGGTCCTCTTTGATTTTGCAACGCCTTAGAATATTTCAACATCACTTCCTCATCCTTGGCGCATTTGGAGGGGTCAACTTTCATTTTTCACCACTTGGAAAATTTCTTCATCAATCCTCTTCTTTGGGTGCATATGACCCCTTGTGCTTTCGTTTTCACCCCTTAGACAATTTCCACCTGAGCATCCTAGGGTGCATTTGAGGAGTTGAGCTTCACTTTCATTGCCTTAGACAATTTTCCAACTTCTTGTCCTCTCTTGGGCGCATTTAGAGGGTTCTACTCTCATTTTATGACTTAGGCATTTCTTCAAGTCTCCTTCCCTCTCTTGGGCACATTTGAGGGTGTCTACTTTCATTTTATGACTTAGGCATTTCTTCAAGTCTTCTTCCCTTTCTTGGGCGCATTTGAGGGTGTCTACTTTCATTTTATGACTTAGGCATTTCTTCAAGTCTTCTTCCCTCTCTTGGGTGCATTTGAGGGTGTCTACTTTCATTATATGACTTAGGCATTTCTTCAAGTCTTCTTCCCTCTCTTGGGCGAATTTGAGGGTGTCTACTTTCATTTTATGACTTAGGCATTTCTTCAAGTCTTCTTCCCTCTCTTGGGCGCATTTGAGGGTGTCTACTTTGTCTTTCACCACTTAGAAAATTTTGCATCTCCACTTCCTCTTCTTTGGGCGCATGCTCTACCTAGTGTCGAGAGGCTTCCAATACTTAGAGAAATTTCATGCCATCCTTGTGCCATGGGCGCCTTTGAGGGGTGAGCTTTGTTTTCTCTATGCCTTAGAATATTTTCAACCCTCATCCTCATCTTGCCTTTGGCGCATTTTGAAGGTATTGCTTTGAATTTCCATGTCTTAGCCATTTTGCGAAGATCCTCATTCCAAATATAGTTCATATGCACTCTCGTGTATAGGAGGGGATTTTGAACACTTAGCAAATTTTTGCCCTGCCTGCCCTTGCTTTCCATTTATAGTAACTTCTAAAGCTCTAGAGATTTCCATGACTTTTCAACTTCTCAAGACTTGATTTTCGTTCACCCTAACCCTCATGGCACGACTAACTTGTTCACACCTGCCCTATGTGTTCACCTGCTATTTTTAGCCCCGTTCTGGAAGTGACTTACTAAAAATAGTAAGTATGCGGAATGTGCTCAAATTTTACCAGTAGATTCCTTGAAGGATATTGATCGCAATGGGATACATCAGTTTTCAACTTTCCTCGAGTTTTGCCCCTCATTTTAGGCATAAAAGTAGGAAACCCTAATTTCATTGCATGCCCTTCTGTAGACCTCCGTTTGATGCCGTTCTCGTTGCATGTTTCTCTGTTTTGAAAGCTGAAGTGTTGGAGTTGTCCCGGTGATACCATACCTGCCAAAACTAGACCTACTAAAAATAAAACTGCTAAAAATAGAAAGTTGTCAGAATTCGCTCAAATTTTGCATGCAAGCCCTCTGAAAGGATCTAAACTCAGTGATATGATCAATATTTCCAAAACCCTATAACAAGGCACCGAACTTGGGCACCTGCTAAAAATAGTAAGTTCTCATAATTGGCTCAAAATTTGCAGGTAAGCACTTTGAAGGGTTATAAACATGGTGCAGCAGTAAGAATTTCAAAAGTCCTAACGAAAAGGTCCCATATTGAGTACTAAAAATAGTAAGTTGTCAAAATTCAATGAAATTTTCATGGGGACCTGTCTAAAGCCTCCCGATCACAATGTCAACATCAGATTTCAATTTGCCAACTTAATTTGACCTTAAACAAGCCTGAAGAATGAAAACCCTAATCTATCAAAACCCACTTTAGACTTAGCCAACATTTCAAATTAGGCCAAAAAGATAAGTACATCCCTGGAAAGATCAGAAGGAACAGAGAGAGACGCCAAACAACCCAAAACCAATGCCAAAAGACCAGAATGGAGCAAAAATTAGGGGGTACCCATTTTGAATGGGATGATGTGTGAAAAGGTCGCAACAAGTATAAGGTATCAGCGATTAGGGTATAGCAAGAAGATTGGCATATAAAATTTCTTTTCTGATTCCGAGAAAAATTTGGGGCTAAGATAGTATCTTTCAGATAAGTATAGATTTTGCCGTATAAGGGGGAATCGGAACCAATCACGTGACAAATGATTTGGATTTCGGGATTGTGATTGGCAGCGGAAAGCACTTGTTCCACCAAGAATTCGTATCGAGCTTGGTTTTCTGACAATTGCAATAGTGATGCAATTGTAGCCATGGCATTTGAAGCTTTGTTGTCGATCCGACGAATTTGCGTGAACTTGATCTCAACAAAATACCTTTTGAAATCATCTACCATGTTTTTTAAGGCATTAACTTGTCATCTTTAGTCTGACAGTCATCATTTATTTGATTAATGACAAGTTGTGAATCACCAAAAACTTGTAGCTCTCTGATCTTCCAGTCCAATTCTATTCTCATTCCAATGAGCAATGCTTCATACTCGGCTATATTATTTGTGCAAGGAAACATCAACCGATAGGACTTTGGAATGGTATGTTCCTGAGGTGTGACAAAAAGGATTCTTGCCCCTGAGCCATGTTGTGTATAGGACACATTAAAATAAAGTGTCCATGATTGCTTGGTAGTTGTTGTGAAAACATCGGCATCAGGAAATTCAATGTGCATTGGATGGTCTGTTTGTACACGTGCCTTTGCCAAATGATCCACTATGACCTGCCCTTTGATTGCCTTTTGATCCACATAGTGAATATTGAACTCACTTAGGATCATTACCCATTTAGCCAGTCTACCTATTAAAGTTGCTTTGCTCAGAAGATACTTTAAGGGATCGATTTTAGCCACAAGTTTGACTGTATGGGCTAACATATAGTGTTGCAACTTTTGGGAAGCAAACACTATTGCCAAACAAGCTTTTTCAATGAAAGTGTAGTTTAGTTCATGGCTTGTCAATGTCCTGCTCGTGTAATTTACGACTCGCTCTTTTCCTGTTCTGTCCTCTTGTGCCAATAATGGCCCTAGGGATACTTCTATGGCAGAATTGTACAGTATGAGTGGTTCTCCTTGTACTAGTGGGATCAATACTGGTGGGCTCATTAGATAATGCTTGATCTGATCGAAAGCTGCTTCGCACTTGTCTTCCCATTTGAATGAAACATTTTTATGCAAGAGATGCATGAAAGGAAAACTCTTGTCCGCCAGCTGTGCGATGAATCTCCTGATGGATTGTAGTCGTCCTTGCAATGACCGCAGTTGATTGATGTTCCTTGGTGGCGGCATCTCCGGGATGGCTTGGACCTTCGCTAGATCTACTTCTATTCCTTTTTCTGACACAATATAGCCTAAGAGTTTTCTCGATTTTACCCCAAAGACACATTTCTTGGGATTGGGTCTGACTTTAAATTTTTCCATTCTGACAAAAATCTTAGATAAGATATCTAGATGTAACTCCCTTGTGTTTGATTTTGCTAAGAGATCATCTACATAATCCTCCATGAATGTATGCATCGTGTCATGAAAAATTGTAGTCATTGCTCATTGATATGTCGCTCCTGCGTTTTTTAGTCCAAACGACATTACATTCCAGCAATATGTACCCTAGGGGCGTGAATGTGGTCTTATCTTGATCTTCAGGTGTGATCTTTATCTCATTAAACACAGAAAATCCATCCATTAGAGAATACATAGCATGCCCTGCTGTCAAATCCACAATCGTGTCAATGTTCAGTAAGGAAAATCATCTTTTGGACACGCTTTATTTAGATCCCTAAAATTTGTGCAAATTTTGATTTGTCCATCTGGTTTTGACACTGGTACAATGTTGGAGATCCATTCTGCATAGTCGATAGACCGAATGAATCCTACATCCAACAACTTCTTTAATTCTTCTTTGACTAGCAATGCAACATGTGGGTGCATCTTTCTGAGCTTTTGTTTCGTAGGTTTTGCCCCTGGCATGATGGACAAATGGTGCATGATAAGATTTGGATCTAATCCAGGCATATCTGCATATGACCATGCAAAGTTGATTTGATTATCCTTCAGGAATTCTGTGAATTTTGGGACTTCTTCCTCTGTCAATGATGCAGCAAGTTGCAAGATCTTCGACTGTTCTGTAGTGCCTATATTGATTGCTTATGTTGGTTCTATCAAAATAGAAGATCTCTCCTGATAGTGCTCAAGGAGAGTGTCAAGTTTCTCATCTTTCAGTGCCTTTGAAAGCTTTTCACCGTCAGAAACGCTCTTTATTTTTCCTTTTTCATGATCTAATACTGCCTTTTTAGGTTTTCACCATTAGATGTTTCTTTTATATTTTTAATTTTGCAACTGAGAAACTTGGCACTCTCCTGATTGAGATTTTGATCATGCAATTCACTGGTGGAACCTGTTTCCAAATTGGACGAACAAAGAAAATTTACAATGGTTTCATCATCTAGGAAGATTGGGATATCGATTGGTTCGGTTTGTTCCCAATCAATAAGCTCGGGATGGACCAAGGGTAAGGGATCGTCTGGTTGGGTGAGGTCACTGGCAGTTAAGGTCATGACACGATTATCATTCTCGCCATGGGGAAGATCTATGATGGTATCCTCCTGTTGATTATCCGTCTCGCTTTGAATCGAATCGTCATCACTCCAGTCATGGTCGCTTTGAAGTACATAGTCAAGTGGAGGCCTTGAAATTTCCCCTAGTGTGAGCATGGGTGTATATTTTTGTATAACATCCACCTATTTGTCTCTCCAAGATTCATCGTTATAAATGGTATCCCATTCATACTCATTGGAATCGGTGTCAGAATTCTCCTGCAATCTCATAATTGTTTCAACTATCTCTTCATTAGATTTCTTTTGGACCGCTTCTTTTGTGTCTTCACCATATCCAAGTCCAGTTTTATCTTTTGGATGCGTTGTTTTCGGTTGGATAGGTTCCACAGTTCCTTCTTTTCTCTTGCCTATGGGTCCAATTCATTCATAACCCATTCGTTGCATTATTGTATAGCCCTTCCCATATTGCTCAGTAGGTAATTTGACATGCTGAACAAATTCGTTCTCATCTTTATAAAGCCAATTGAGAATAGCTCTATCTTCTTCAGTTTCTTGAGTGTTAGCCTTGATGAATTTCCCATCAAACATGGTGATGGGTACTGAAGTTTGTGATCCTGACGTGGAAGCCGCTGCAACTTGTTGTGAGGATATTGTAGGCTGACCATGTGACCTTGGTGAGACAGGTAGGTTAGAGAGACATAGTGAATACTCTCCCACCCCATTATCCTTTATTTGCAACTTTGTGTCGAAACTCTTATTAATTCCCTTGTTTGATCATTGTGTTTAGAAGCAGAAACAGCTAGGGCCTCTCTATTATGCGGGACAAAGGTGTCCTGAGTTGCTCTAAGGTTAGAACAAATCTGACTGCTATTATGATCCGCTGATATGGTTATTTCTTGTCTGTCATATGGAAATTTTAGACATTGATGATAAGTCAATGGAACCGCTTGCATCTCATGGATCCTTGGGCGACCCAAAAGTATATTATAAGATAAGTCTCGATCCAACACCTGACAAAAAGTGTTATTTACAACAGGTCTCACTCTAATAGGTAACATGATGAGGCCCTTAGAAGCTCGTTTCTCATCATCATATGCTTTGATTGTAATTTTTCTCCTTGGATCAATAAACTCTTCAAAATACCGTAAGGCAAGAACCAATTTTAAAGTACAGATATTTAGACCAACTCCCCCATCTATTAAGACACGTCTGATTCGGGTTTTATGAACCATGACCTCTAGATAAAGTGATGAATTATGGGGATGTGTCATGGAGGCATCATCCTTTTCAGAAAAGGATAGGCATGTGGGTGAGGAGAAGTGTCCCACCATAGCTTGAAATCTGTCAATATCCAAATCAGGAGATACGGTTGTGTCAAAGAGAGCCTTCTCCTAAATGTTCTTATGTGCTGATGATATTTTAAGAAGCTCCAAGATTGAAATTTGAGCCTATGTTTTTTGTAATTGATCGGCTAAATTGTACTTCCTTGGAGGGGGAACAGTTGATCTGGATGAACTTCCTTTTACAACAATTTTAGCTTGTCCCCTTGTTGGTGCATTAACTTCTCGATACTCCTGCTTTCCTTGGACTTTGATGACATTGACTTGCTAGTCATCAATGTAGATATGATTGATGGTGGTGTCATAGACACGATTTATATTTTTGCCTTTGTCACCTGAAGATTCCCCTTTTTGATAATTGGGGAGAGGGTCCTTGAATACTTGATGATCTTCGTTGGCATTATGTCCCTCAACAGTTATAGTGCGATTGTCGATCAAATCCTGGACCAAATTTTTCAAACCTTGGCAATTATTCGTCCTATGACCTTTACATCTATGGTAATCGCAATAATACGAGTCATTCCACGATGGTGGTTTGACTCGCGGTTCATAATCTCTCTGCGGTGGCAGCGTGATGGCATTTTGATTCAAAAGCTCTTTGAGAATTGATTCAAAAGACTGGCCTAAGGGAGTAAAACTCTGTCGATTTGAGAAAAACTATGATCTGGGTGGATTTGAATTTTGATTGTTGTCAAGATTATTACCACGATTATGGGCCATATTTCCTTGGTTGGCTTTGTTTCCCTAATTGGAATTGTTATTGCCTTAGTTAGTGGAATTTCCACGATTGTTGTTGTTGCGTTGAATACCTGATACATTGAGAATGGTTGGCTTTGCTTTCACATTGTTGGCATCTACCACCCCATCATTTACAACATTCTTATTTCTCGTCCAGAATCGTGATTTATCGTTTTTGTTGTTGTTGTTGTGATTATACGAATTTGGACCATCTTTGTCAAGTTTTAATACTCCTCTCTTGACCAAGGCTCCTTAGATAGTGATCGTGTTTTCAATCAATTTCTCAAATGATTGAGGGCAATGAAGATTGAGCCTATAACTCATTTCTTGATTTAGATTGTCAATAAAGATTTCCATCTTTTCCCTTTCAGGAACAGGACGGGAATATCTTGCAAATAACCTTCTCCATCTTTGTATAAACGTGATGAAGGGTTCCCCAGTCTTTTGCTTCGCTTTGCACAAATCAAGCATGGTTATTTGATGTTGTATATTATAGGAGTATTGAGATATGAATTTATTGATTAACTCCTCAAGCGTTTTGATGGGAGGAGTGATTTTGGAAAGCCACTCCATGGATTGTCCACCTAGACTCCGTAGAAACAATCGCATCAAGTATGTATCTTCATGAGCAAACTCCAGGCTCATATTTCGAAACTCCCTCACATGATCAATAGGATCCGTTTTCCCATTGTATCTGTCAAATTTCAGGATTTCACAATGCTTTGGAAAAGGAATCATGTTGAGATTCCTGTCGAAGGGATATGGGCAAATATCTTCCAAAACATATTTTTTTGTTGTGCCCCCTTGTATTTCTTTAATTTGTCCTTGTAGTGCTCTTATTTGCTGGGTAAGAGCACTAAAATCATTTAAGGGGGTTTCAACTCTTTCAGGATCTTCTCTAATTTTCTCAGTATCAAAATCAGAGGGTAGTTTAGCTCTTTGGTTTGCTAACAAAAGAAAGTATCTTTCTTTGTTCCGCTCTAGAATCTTATCCAAGAGAGTATGAAATTGTGGATCCTATTCAGCCTCTTGAAGCACTTCCTCGGTTATTTCATTATCATTTGAATTATTCCCAATACGAAACCTATGAAAAGGGTTTTCTTCCCTATCACCCATGTTGCCAAATGGATTTTCCTTTTCGTCTTCTTCTGGGTGCTTTCGCGACCTTGTGAAAACAAGCATATGCTTATACCAAATTTTTACTAACTTTGATCAAAAATGGGAGAGTGCAATTTGTTGGATGTCTTAGTCAGAATAGAATGATGGATTCTATTGATATGACTAAAGAAATTTCTAATTTTTAGTTCATGATTCCCTAGTTGGAAGGATGATGATCCTGTTATGGGAATTAAACTAGAAATCGGAAATGGATGTGATGATGCACTTTGCGATGTTTTGATCTTGTTTTGAGAAAATAAGGAATTTGCAAAAGCCTAACGCTTCCAAGTTCTTTAATGCAACATTTGATCAGGATGATTGGAATACTGAATTGCAGGTTGCAGGATGAATGGGCTGACTATGATTATGCCTCTGCAAAAGAGCTCTTCATTGAAAGAAAGCTTGTGAAGATAAAAGCTCTAAAGCAAAATCATCAGTAAATCCTCTAGCAAAGTCATGATATCGATGGATGAAAGTTCGATGCTCAAGCAAAACTTTCTGACTTTGGTATAAAAAGTGTCTCCTTTTCAAAAACTTCTTGTAACTAAGGGAACTTTTTGGTTTCTTGATCCTTTTCTCAAGGTATTTCTTAATAAAGGTTGCAGATTTCCAGACCCTGAGCATAGAAAGGACCAGACTTGGTGGCAGATTGCGCCAGAAAACTCTTTTGATTCAGAAAATAGATGCGCTACTCTGTTCAATGGATGCGCTAAACTTTTCAATGAATGCGCTAAAAGATTAGATCAATACGCTAGACTGTTGCATGGATGCGCTGAAACAGATCACCAATGTGCTATAACAAAGCATGGGGCATCTGTTTTGGCGCATCCATGCAACAGTCGAACGCATTGATCTGATCTTTTAGCGCATCCATTGAACAAAGTAGTGCATCCGTTTTTTGAATGAAAAGAGTTTGCTGACGCAATCTGCCACCAAGTCTGGTCCTTTCTATGCTCAGGGTCTAGAAATCTGCAACCTTTGTTAAGAAATACCTTGAGAAAAGGATCAAGAAGCCAAAAAGGTCTCTTAGTTACAAGAAGCTTTTGAAAAGGAGACGCTTTTTATACCAAAGTCGGAAAGTTTTACTTGAGCATCGAACTTTAATCCATCGATATCACGACTTTGCTAGGGGATTTACTGATGATTTTGCTTTAGAGCCATTATATTCACAAGCTTTCTTTCAACGAAGAGCTCTTTCGTAGAGGCATGATCATAGTCAACCCATTCATCCCTCTTTCATCCCACAACCTGCAATTCAGTATTCCAATTGTCCTGATCAAGTGTTACAATACAGAACTTGGAAGAATTAGGCTTTCGCAAAATCCTTATTTTCTCAAACTAAGATCAAAACATAGCAAAGTGTATCATCACATCCATTTCCAATTTCTAGTTTAATTTCCATAACATGATCATCATCCTTCCAACTAGGGAATCACGAACTAAAAATTAGGAATTTCTTTAGTCATATCAATAGAATCCATCATTCTATTCTGACTAGGACATCCAACAAATTGCACTCTCCCATTTGTGATCAAAGTTAGTAAAAATTTGGTATAAGCATATGCCTGTTTTCACAAGGTCTCGAAAGCACCAAGAAGAAGACGAAAAGGAAAATCCATTTGGCAACATGGGTGATAGGGAAGAAAATCTTTTTCATAGGTTTCGTACTGGGAATAATTCAAATGATAATGAAATAACCGAAGAAGCACTTCAAGAGGTTGAACAGGATCCACAATTTCATACTCTCTTGGATAAGATTCTAGAGCGGAACAAAGAAAAATACTTTCTTTTGTTAGCAAACCAAGGAGCTAAACTACCCTCTGATTTTGATATTGAGAAAATTAGAGAAGATCCTGAAAGAGTTGAAACCCCCTTAAATGATTTTAGTGCTCTTACCCAGCAAATAAGAGCACTACAAGGACAAATTAAAAAAAAATACAAGGGGGCACAACAAAAAAATATGTTTTGGAAGATATTTGCCCATATCCCTTCGACAGGAATCTCAACATGATTCCTTTTCCAAAGCATTGTGAAATCCCGAAATTTGACAGATACAATGGGAATACGGATCCTATTGATTATGTGAGAGAGTTTCGAAATATGAGCCTGGAGTTTGCTCATGAAGATACATACCTGATGCGATTGTTTCAACGGAGCTTAGGTGGACAATCCATGGAGTGGCTTTCCAAAATCACTCCTCCCATCAAAACGTTTGAGGAGTTAGTCAATAAATTCATATCTCAATACTCTTATAATATACAACATCAAATTACCATGCTTGTTTTATGCAAAGTGAAGCAAAAGACTGGGGAACCCTTCATCACTTTCCTACAAAGATGGAGAAGGTTATTTGCAAGATATTCCTGTCCTGTTCCTGGAAAGGAAAAGATAGAAATCTTTATTGACAGTCTAAATCAAGAAATGAGTTATAGGCTCAATCTTCATTGTCCTCAATCATTTGAGAAACTGATTGAAAACGCAATCACCATCGAAGGAGCCTTGGTCAAGAGAGGAGTATTAAAACTTGACAAAGATGGTCCAACTTCATATAATCACAACGACGACGACGACGACAACGATAAATCACGATTCTGGACTACAAATAAGAATGTTGTAAATGATGGGGTGGTAGATGCCAACAATGTGAAAGCAAAGCCGACTATTCTCAATGTATCAAGTATTCAACGCAACAACAACAAATGTGGAAATTCCACTAACCAAGGCAATAACAATTCCAATCAGGGAAACAACATCAACCAAGGAAATAAGGCCAATAATCGTGGTAATAATCTCGGCAGCAATCAACATTCAAGCCCGCCCAAATCACAGTTTTACTCCCTTGGGCCAGTCTCTTGAATCAATTCTCAAAGAGCTTCTGAATCAAAATGCCATCACGTTGCCACCACAAAGAGATTATGAGCCGCAAGTCAAACCATCATCGTGGAATGACTCGTATTATTGCGATTATCATAGATGCAAAGGTCATACGACGAATAATTGCCATGGTTTGAAAATTTTGGTCCAAGATTTGATCGACAATTGCACTATAACTGTTGAGGGACATAATGCCAACGAAGATCATCAGGCATTCAAAGACCCTCTCCCCAATTATCAAAAAGGAGAATCTTCAGGTGACAAAGGCAAAAATGTAAATCATGTCTATAACACCACCATCAATCATATCTACACTGATGACCAACAAGTCAATGTCATCAAGATTAAAGGAAAGCAAGAGTATCGGGAAGTTAATGCAACAAGGGGATAGGCTAAAATTGTTGTGAAAGGAAGTTCATCCAAATCAACTGTTCCCCCTCCAAGGCAGTACAATTTAGTCGATCAATTACAGAAAACATCAGCTCACATTTCTATCTTGGAGCTTCTTAAAATATCACCGGCACATAAGAACATTTTGGAGAAAGCTCTCGTTGACACAACCGTATCTCCTGATTTGGATATTGACAGATTTCAAGCCATGGTGGGATACTTGTTCTCACCCACATGCCTATCCTTTTCTGAAAAGGATGATGCCTCCATGACACATTCCCATAATTCATCACTTTATCTAGAGGTAATGGTTCATAAAACCCGAATCAGACGTGTCTTAATAGATGGTGGAGTCAGTCTAAATATTTGTACTTTAAAATTGGTTCTTGCCTTAGGGTATTCTGAAGAGTCTAGTGATCCGAGGAGAAAAATAACAATCAAAGTATATGATGATGAGGAACGAGCTTCTAAAGGCCTCGTCATGTTACCTATCAGAGTGGGACCTATTGTAAAGAACACTTTTTGTCAAGTTCTAGATTGAGACTTATCTTATAACATACTTTTGGGTCGCCCATGGATCCATAAGATGCAAGCGGTTTTGTCGACTTATCATCAATGTCTAAAATTTCCATATCACGGACAAGAAATAACCATATCAGCGGATCATAATAGCAGTCAGATTTGTTCTAACCTTAGAGCAACTCAGGACACCTTTGTCCCACATAATAGAGAGGCCCTGGCTGTTTCTGCTTCTAAACACAATGATCAAACAAGGGAATTGATAAAGAGTTTCGGCACAAAGCTACAATTAAAGGATAATGGTGTGGGAGAGTATTCACTATGTCTCTCTAATCTACGTGTCTCTCCAAGGTCACATGGTCCACCTATAGTATCCTCACAAGCAGCTGCAGCGGCTTCCACGTCAGGATCACAAACTTCAGTCCCCATCACCAAATTTGATGGGAAATTCATCAAGGCTAACACTCAAGAAACTGAAGAAGATAGAGCTATTCTCAATTGGCTTTATAAAGATGAAGATGGAGATGAAGTTGTTTAGCATGACAAGTTACCTACTGAACAATACAGGAAGGGCTATACAATAATGCAACGAATGGGTTATGAAGGAACTGGCCCCATAGGCAAGAGAAAAGAAGGAATTGTGGAACCTATCCAACCGAAAACAACGCATCCAAAAGATAAAACCGGACTTGGATATGGAGAAGACGCAAAAGAAGTGGTCCAAAAGAAATCTAATGAAGAGATAGCTGAAACAATTCTAAGATTGCAGGAGAATTCTGACACCGATTCAAATGAGTATGAATGGGATACCATTTATAATGATGAATTCTGGAGAGACAAACAGGTGGATGTTATACAGAAATATACACCCATGCTCACACAAGGGGAAAGTTCAGGGCCTCCACTTGACTACGTACTTCAAAGCGACCATGACTCGAGTGATGACGATTCAATTCAAAGCGAGACGGATAATCAACAAGAGGATACCATCATAGATCTTCCCCATAGCAAGAATGATAACCATGTCATGACCTTAACAACCAGTGACCTTACCCAACCAGACGATCACTTGCCCTTGGTCTATCCCGAGCTCATTGATTCGGAACAAACTGAACCAATCGATATCCCAATCTTCCCCAATGACGAAACCATTGTAAACTTTCTTTGTTCCTCCAACCCGAAAACAAGTTCCACCAGTGAATCGCATGATCAAAATTTTAGTCAGGAGAGTGCCAAGTTTCTTAGCTGCAAAATTAACAATATAAAAGAAACATCTAATGGTGAAAACCTAAAAAAGGTAGTATTAGATCATGAAAAGAGAAAAATAAAGAGTGTATCTGATGGTGAAAACCTTTCAAAGGCACTGAAAGATGAGAAACTTGACACTCTCCCTGAGCACTATCAGGAAAGATCTTCTATTTTGATAGAACCAACAGAAGCAATCAATATAGGCAGTACAGAACAACCAAAGATCCTGCAACTTACTGCATCATTAACAGAGGAAGAAGTCCCAAAATTCACAGAATTCCTAAAGGATAATCAAATCAATTTTGCATGGTCATATGCAGATATGCCTGGATTGGATCCAAATCTTATCATGCACCATTTGTCCATCATGCAAGGGGCAAAACCTGTGAAACAAAAGCTCAAAAGATGCACCCACATGTTGCATTGCTAGTCAAAGAAGAATTAAAGAAGTTGTTGGATGTAAGATTCATTCGGTCTATCGACTATGCAGAATGGATCTCCAACATTGTACCTATGTCGAAACCAGATGGACAAATCAGGATCTGCACAGATTTTAGGGATCTAAATAAAGCATGTCCAAAAGATGATTTTCCTTTGCCGAACATTGACACGATTATGGATTTGACAGCAGGGCATGCTATGTATTCTCTGATGGATGGATTTTCTGGGTATATCAGATAAAGATCGCACCTAAATATTAAGATAAGACCACATTCACATGTCCCTGGGGTACATATTGTTGGAATGTAATGTCGTTCGGACTAAAAAACGCAGGAGCGACATATCAACGAGCAATGACTACAATTTTTCATGACACAATGCATACATTCATGGAGGATTATGTAGATGATCTCTTAGCAAAATCAAACACAAGGGAGGTACATCTAGATATCTTATCTAAGATTTTTCTCAGAATGGAAAAATTTAAAGTCAGACTCAATCCCAAGAAATGTGTCTTTGGGGTAAAATCGAGAAAACTCTTAGGCTATATTGTGTCAGAAAAAGGAATAGAAGTAGATCCAACGAAGCTCCAAGCCATCCTGGAGATGCCACCACCAAGGAACATCAGTCAACTACGGTCATTGCAAGGACGACTACAATCCATCAGGAGATTCATCGCACAGCTAGCGGACAAGAGTTTTCCTTTCACGCATCTCTTGCATAAAAATGTTCCATTCAAATGGGAAGACAAGTGCGAAGCAGCTTTCGATCAGATCAAGCATTATCTAATGAGCCCACCAGTATTGATTCCACTAGTACAAGGAGAACCACTCATACTGTACAATTCGGCCACAAAAGTATCCCTAGGGGCATTATTGGCACAAGAGGACAGAACAGGAAAAGAGCGAGTCGTATATTACACCAGCAGGACATTGACAAGCCATGAACTAAACTACACTTTCATTGAAAAAGCTTGTTTGGCAATAGTGTTTGCTTCCCAAAAGTTGCAACACTATATGTTAGCCCATACAGTCAAACTTGTGGCTAAAATTGATCCCTTAAAGTATCTTTTGAGCAAAGCAACTTTAACAAGCAGACTGGCTAAATGCGTAATGATCTTAAGTGAGTTCGACATTCACTATGTGGATCAAAAGGCAATCAAAGGGCAGGTCATAGCGGATCAGTTGGCAGAGGCACCCCTACAAACAAACCATCCAATGCACATTGAATTTCCTGACGCCAATGTTTTCACAGCAACTACCAAGCAATCATGGACACTTTATTTTGATGTGTCCTATACACAACATGGCTCAGGGGCAAGAATCATTTTTGTCACACCTCAGGGACATACCATTCCAAAGTCCTATCGGTTGATGTTTCCTTGCACAAATAACATAGCCGAGTATGAAGCACTGCTCATTGGAATGAGAATAGAATTGGACTGGACGATCACAGAGCTACAAGTTTTTGGTGATTCACAACTTGTCATTAATCAAATAAATGATGACTGTCAGACTAAAGATGGCAAGTCAATGCCTTACAAAAACATGGTAGATGATTTCAAAAAGTATTTTGTTGAGATCAAGTTCACGCAGATTCCGCGGATCGACAACAAAGTTGCAGATGCCATGGCTACAATTGCGTCACTACTGCAATTGTCAGAAAACCAAGCTCAATACGAATTCTTGGTGGAACAATTGTTTTCCCCTGCCTATGACAATCCCGAAACCCAAATCATTTGTCACCTGACTGGTTCTAATTCCCCCTTATACGGAAAAATCTATACTTATCTGAAAAATACTATCTTACCCCCAGATTTGTCCCGAAACCAGAAAAGAAATTTTATACGCCAATCTTCTCGCTATACCCTAATCACTGATACCTTATACTGACGTGGTCTGGATGGTACCCTCCTCAGATGTCTCAAACATGATGAATCCAAAAAGGCCTTACAAGAGGTTCATGGTGGTATTTGCGGGACTCAGAATGGGTTATTATTGGCCAACCATGGAAAAGGAATCCTTCACCTTTGTAAAGAAATGTCTGAAATGTCAGATTCACGATAATCTCATCCACGCTCCTGCTCAAGAGTTACAACCCTTCACTACCACATGGCCTTTCACTCAATGGGGACTAGATCTGGTTGGCAAAATTCACCCATCTTCATCAAATGGACACAAGTTCATAATCACGGCCACCGAGTATTTTACCAAGTGGATTGAAATTGTTCCATTAACAACAATAGCCGGCAAACAAATTTCATCTTTCATTCTGAATTATATCATATGTCGATATGGCATTCCCAACTCCATTATTACAGATAATGGAAGACCTTTTAAGAATCAAGATGTTGACGAACTTTGTGAAAGATTTCATATCCAACACAGGTTCTCTACACCTTATTATCCACAAGGAAATGGCCAAGCAGAAGTTTCAAATAAGACAATTCTGCAGATCCTGAAGAAAACGGTGAATGATGTCGACCGTGATTGGCATGTCCAGTTAAATCCAACTTTGTGGGCATACAGAACTGGCATTTGCACGCTGACAGGGGCCACCCCATACGCCTTGGTCTATGGAGCAGAAGCAATCTTGCCACTGGAAGTTGAGATTCCCTCGCTTCGAGTCTCACTGAAGGGACTCATAACTGATGAGGACTATAGAGTTTCAAGACTGCAAGAACTGGAGCTACTTGATGAGAGATGACAAAGTGTAGCCAATCATTTGAAGGGTTATCAACAAGTCATGTCCCGCAGCTACAATCATAGAGTCAGACCACACACATTTCAAGTGGGTGACTTAGTCCTAAAGGAAAACCCTCGCAACCAACAAGATCGGGAGAAGAAAGGAAAGTTCGAGCCCAATTCGCTAGGCCCATTCATCATCATTGCAGCATATGGTTCAGGAGCGTATCAGCTATCTACGCTAGAAGGAGACCTGCTTGAAGATCCAACCAACAGCATCCATCTGAAAAAATTCTATGTTTAGAAAATACAAAAACAGCATAAAAGGTCCTAGAAAAACACAAAAATCAGCATAAAAAGTCATGAAAAAATCCATAAAAATCAGAAAATGTCTTGAAAAAATTGTCATCAGGGTGAAAACTTGGCAAACATGCATTCTTTTGATATACAAAAAAAAAATTGGAAAAATCAAAAAAATCGTTTGGCAAACAAGCGTCTTGGTAACAACAAGAAAATCACAAAATCTGAAAAAAAGTGCAATAAAATCAAATGGTGAAAACCTGGCAAACAAGCACTATTTGTGATTTAGTTGACTCTTCCATCTATTAGGTTACATCTGGCATCGTTCATTCATAGCCATCTTTATCAGCACCAAATCCATCCCTTGTCATCATATTTGCATCATGTGCACAACATTTCCTTGAGACGACAAGGATTTCATCATGGCTTGATGATCATTGTTTATATTCTTAACAGTAGGTTGTGTATAATCGGGAGTCAAAGTGCAAACTCACTGGAGGTAATCGGCTTTTGAACTTTTTACAGACGAATAGCAGCATGCGTCCAATATCAGAATATCAGATCAACAATCAAATATCCAATCAAGCCTAGTCAAAACAACTATGAGACATGTCACAGAATGAAACTAGAACAAACTAGATGATCTTAATCTGAATAAAATGAATGGAACACTTAAAGCATAAGTTGAACTGTTGTTTTGAAATTTGATGACATCATATCTCTGGAGTGGCTCAATGATGTACTGAACTAGAGTTGTAGGGAAGGAGTATGATTTTTCTTTGTTTGTTGTCTATAAGTTAATCATTATTACTGTGCAAATTTGTCACAAGACATGGTTTACAAAAGTATCATTGATGACATTTCAGGATTTGCATAGGAAAAAGATTAACTTCTATCTGTTTACGCAAACAATATTTAGGTCATCTTGGTTCGATTATACCTCAATGCTTGTATTAACTTCCTATATCAAACATCATGAAAGTTGTACTCAGGACATTATCAGGGCAAATTTACCCTATGATGCTTGTACTAACTTTCAACATATCAAAAGGCTCAATGATGATACACAAGCATAAAATTGGATCACAAAATGACAACAGTGTATAGTTCATTTTGCATAGTTAGGATTGCATGATTCATATAGATTGCATTCATTTTGTGGTTGTATAATAGCTTTTGGAGGTTGGCAAAGATACATATCTGTTTTGAAGCAATGATTGAGTACACTTGGACATTTGCAAAAAAATCATTTTCACATCATTTTCATATCATTTTCACATCATTTTCATATCATTTTTACATCATTTGCATTTTCATTTTCATATCATTTTCAATTCATTTTCATTTTCATATCGTTTTCAATTCATTTTCATGTCATTTTATCAATCATTCATTTCATTTTCATATATCATTTTACATTATCATTTGCGTTATCATGGACATAATCGTTTTGCATATCATTTCATTTCGTTATCATTTTCACCATTGGTTTCATATCATTTAATATTCAGTTTCATATCATTTTTCATCTTCATATCACTATCATTATTAGTTTCATATTATTTACATTCAATTTTTGCATTACCATCTTTGCATTATCATTTTGCGTTATCATTTGCATATTATCATTTTCCATGTCATATCATAACATTATCAGTATTAGTTTCATATCATTTTCATTCATTCTCATGTTCATATCATTCGTTCATTATCAATATCATATTTTCACATCATTTTAGCATTATCATATTTCATTCATTATCATATATCATCCATTTTCATATTCATATCAGTTCATTATCATTATCGTTTTACCAATAGATTCATATCATTTAATATTCATTTTCACAGCATTTTCATAAACATGTATCATTCATTTTCACATCATTTTCATATCATTATCATTATTAGTTTCATATCATTATCATTATTATTATCATTTTCATTTTCATTGCTCACATCATTTTATCATTTTCATTATCGTTATTTGTCACATCATTTTTATTATCTCATCATTTCATTTTCATTCATTATCATATTTGCATATCATATCATATCATCAATATCATA
Organism: Sequoiadendron giganteum; assembly: GCA_007115665.2. NCBI lineage: Eukaryota > Viridiplantae > Streptophyta > Pinopsida > Cupressales > Cupressaceae > Sequoiadendron > Sequoiadendron giganteum. Next base: position 143,018,107 of record CM021100.1, on the reverse strand, counting down.
TTTTCACATCATTTTATCATTCCTTCATTATCATTACCATGGCATTTTCATTTTGCACATCCATATCATGACATCTTTTTCACAACCATACATTAGAAAATGCATAAAATACATCCATTCCATCGCAACATTTTTGCATCCATAATCAATACATTTTGCCATACATCATAAAAAATCATTCACATCATTCATCACATATAGTCATCAACCATAAAATTCCTGGATCCCAAATCTGAAAATCATTCTCATGTAAATTGTGCACAAGGATCTTCTCCACTTGCCATTTCTTGAATTTAGTCACGCAAAAATGCAAAATATTTTTGAGTGCAACAACTAGTGGACTCTCATCTAGGTACTTGGTCAAAAAGTTCTGAATTAAACTCATAACCTTATCATGCAAACTCCAAGTACTGTGGTGATAAGCCTTATGTATCATAACTGCCTATAGGCGTATTCCACTAGGTTCCATGAACAAATTGGAAGTCCATCATTCCCAACGCCTATTGACTTCCGTTGTGCCACTTTGATAACCTTTGGAATCCGATTAAACCAAGTCTCAAATTCCTGTTTTTGGAGGCAACCAACAGGAGAAAACAAAGTAGGAGACCTGCAAATTTGGATTCATCACCTGTAGTCGAAAACATATTGTACTAGAGTGAACTAGGAAACCCCTTATTCAACCCACCTCTATGTGACATCAAAGACACAATCATATCTAGTGTATGTGGGCTGAAAGTAAACTAATGAATACACCTCATTATAAAATCGAGGTGAAATTCACCTGTCTGAGTCAACGAAATCCCCAAGTAGTCATGAGGATTCCCTATTTCCCTACCATCATCAGAAGATGACTCATGACTCAAAACATGCTAGACAGAACTGGCAACAACACCATCAACTCCCTCTGCAACCCTAATGGCAAGTTTTCCATCTAAAAGCAATTGCAAGTACTTTGATCTTATGTCTTCAAGGCCGCGCTTAATTGTCTACAAACTCAAGGCCTTAACTCCTTCCCATGGACCTTCTTGTTCCTCTTCAAAACCAATTTTCCAAAGGAGATAATTGATGAACTTATCTGTCTTGTTGAAGCGAAACAAGGTTTGCTCAACATTATCCTCAGTAACCTGCAACTGTTTCTTCCATTCATGCATCTCATTAGGCCAAAGGTCATGATCAGTTGCATAGAATGAACTTTTTGATTTGCTTTCAAGAATAAGAAATATATCATCATGAAAGCCATGTTCCTCACAAGATGATGCCCTACAAATCTCTTGAAAAGAAGATGGGACGGCGCTATAGCTCAACATACAAGTCTCAGATGAAACCATCTTATCAGTACAAGGTTGTCCAATAACTATCTCTACATTACCAATGTAGAGTCTTATGCCCATAATATCATTTTATGCACTCATTCCACTGGTGACACCCGAACCTGTAGCCAAGGCTGGTGTCTCCGCGTCATAAACAATCCAATCCACTCTAAGTGGTCTCCTATGGATGTGAAAGATGCCTAAAACTGGTGCATAGAAACACATACCAACCCATGACAAGCTGTTGGTATAAATCAAAACGGCACCATGCAATCTGTAAATCATGTCTATGATGCAGTAAAAGGTATCTCCAATGGCATATGATGATAGGGACTCATCATCAAACCAACCTCTAACACCCAGGTGGTGACTCCAATCTCTCCTAACCATCCAAACAACTGTTGTCCTCAAAGTGTACCCTTAATACTTCTTAACCAGCAAGGTAGGACAACCATCAATCAACAATGTAGGAGGTAGGATCCAATGGGTTAGGGCTGGAATACTTCTGCCCTCATGCGTAACTCCATACCATAGACCATAATCCATCAGAAACTCGAGCATATACCTCTCGAGATCAAGAACAATGCATCTTTCAACCAATGACCATGACATGAGTCGCCTAAACCGAAATCAAGGAAGCCTCATTTACCTTATAGGAATCTTTAACAAAAGAAGACTCCTCGTGCTTGACCAACACAATAGGCACCTCACTCACATCTTGACTGTGAATGAGGGAAGACTTCACACTACTCTCTTTATCAAGTACGATGGCTGCCATAGACAACTAAGTCTTTGTTGTAAGTGATGAACATTGAGTCAAACTTAACTCCAAGCAAAACTCATCAACATGGATCTCGAATTCTTGAAGGGTCATCTGAGTGCTCTTCAAGGAATCCATGGTAACCTTAAGCTCATGAGAGAGCTTATCAACTTCCTCCTCTTTTTCTCTCAATGCATCTGAATATATTTCAGCGAGGTTGAGGAGATGGTCACAATCTGAAAGAAGATGTAAGTAGTTTGATTTCATTGCCACCAGACCTTCTTTGATTACTTGTAATCTATCCTGAGAAGATTCTTCTTCAATTCCTTTTTGTCTTCTTTCAAGTTGAACCTTCCAAAGGTGATCCTCAATCAGTTTGTGCATTCTATCATAATGAGACAATGCAGCAACAATTTTATCCTCACTCACCTTCATTTGGTTCTCCAAATTGTGTAGATTATTGGGTTTATGAACAACTTTTGCTTCATATGAAGAAGCATCAAATTGTTCCTAAAGTGCTTGAGTCACACAATTGTTTTCTTCTGCGATATCATCCATACGTAAATTCTGATTTGGAACTAGGACAGCACTAATTCCACTTGTAGAATCATCATCAATGCCCTCATTAGGTGTTACAACACAAGAGGGCTCAGTTTGCTCCTTGTATTCATCATCCAACTCAGCTGATTCATTGGATGATAGCCTGTTTTCTTCCAGTAGAGAAAGTGAAACTTGTATACCAAATGAGATTAGTTCTTTTACAGACAACTGTTCCTTGAACTTCTCAATTTGCTGCTCAACCAATCTTCTTGTGAAATCTCAAATCATATGTTGCGGTTGAGACATGTTGCTCTTTTCTCCAAATGACCAACAAATCTTATTGCAATTGCTTGCAAACATCATCACCTTCATCTAGAATCAAGGACAAAATAGTTAGCATACTTGTTTTAACATTGTCTGAATGACGTTTCTTGATTCTAGTTATGAAGCAATGTAACATCTAAAGAATCAATTCATCACACCCAAGGTCCATCATAAAGAGGCATAACCTAACCTTTGCCATAATTTCCAATATTTTAACTCTCTAACCAAAGGTAGGGCTTTTGACATCATGTAACCTCTGAAAACACTCCACAATCAGTGTAAGTACTTCCCTCATGATGTCATCATCATAGGGTGTGTTAGGAGTTGCAATTCTCGCAACTTCACTAATACAAGTGACAACTGCAAGTCTTACCTCTTCATCCTGATGTCTCATAAGCACCGGCTTAACCTTCCATAGACTACATTCTGCTTCCTTCAACATGCTGAGAAGAACTATCTTAGACTCCGGTAAGTGTTTTACCTTTTTACCTATATTTCAGTTTCTCTTGAAGGACTTTGGTAGCCTCATGTTCTTTATTCCATTTCCACTCAAAACCAGGCTGATCTTGCATCATAGATTCAAGAAACAAATCCATATGATCACTGGAAGTAGCCATGATACCTAAACTGAAATTTTGATCTGTAGTTGATTAACTGAAGTTAACCTTTTACTGTTCACCCTGAGGCTGGCAGGATGCACAGCTCTGATACCACAGTAAAGAACCCTTCCAGGATGGTTTAAGTTTTGCAGTTATTCCAGTTTGATTGATGTTCTATTTAATCAAACTAAGCACATAATAAAGATTGATATTGACTCAAGAAATAAGCATATGCATTTCTGGTTACAATTTCTGAACTTCTCATAACAGAATATATCAAATTTTGCACATAGACAGCTTCCAGCTATGAACAGAATTAAACCAAGCACAAATGCAGTGTTGATAGTGAGTTTCTATGCTCAGAAATGAATAACAAGATCACTACAAATACCCAGAACTTGCTGCAGCAGGTTGCAGAATGAAATGACAGTAGTTTCAGACTAAATATATTTCATGGGCAGATTATTTTAACCCAACCTTAACCTTATAGCATTTTGTAGAGTTAAATGGCAATGCTGATTTGACATGTTTTTGTAGGGTATAAGATTCTACCAAAGTCTTGTTGATGAGACGGTATACTAGTTTACATGTCATATAAGATAAGATCTTGTGCATAAGGCTGAAGATATTTAATACCACAGTAGCATTCCATTTGCACAACAAACTGTAAATGGAATTCTATTACCAGTTTAAAGCAGAGAAAACCCATTAACAGTTTAAGCAGGGAAAACCTAGCAAACTAAAAAAAGCTGAAATATTCATAAAATACCTAAGTTGCCTGATCCATTGGGTATGCAGCCAGATCTGGGTCCAATTCATACCGGATTCAGATTCTGGTTAGTTTCTGTTTAAATTCAATATCTTACCCCTCTGAGTTACAGTGGCATTTCATAGATGAGAAATACTCCACTAATTGCAAGACACCAACCAAGTAATACTCATTTTGTTGTGTTTAAAATCAGTGAGAGCCTAATGCCATGTATGCTTGCTTGCAAAGGTACCATCATATTCCATTTGCAACTATATGCAATAGCTTCTGCCCTTCAATGGTTCAAACTTCAAGTAATAGCTCATGGTAAAAACCCTTGTCTGTAAAGTCAAAATCGCACGTCCTTAACCTGGGCCTACTTCCATTATGCATTCTTCGGGCCAATATCGAAAACTTATGTTGACTTTAATATTTTTAAAATTTAATAGTTTTTATATTATATTTGTAATTTAATATTATTTAATCTAATAATGTATATAATTTCTTATAATAATGAGAATTTGGATTGAATAAAGATGAAGTATAAATTTAAATGAAAAAATTAGGTGTATATGAAAAACCTAGAGTTTGACGACAAAAGGGGCAGAATTTTTGAAAAACCCAGGAAAACCACATGTTATTAAATAACCCATGGTCTTTTCAAAATACCAGTTGGCAGTAAAAATTAGCATGTCCCCAGCCCAGGGTTGCAGTTAACCAAAGGCTTTTCCCAGGTAATGCTACTGTGTTTAAAACGTGTACTACTATTGATAAATAGGTTTTATAGATTTAGGTCACAAAAGCATGAGGCCGAAGGATGAGTTTAAGTTGGGTGCTTGTGTTTATTTGATTTTATAAGCTCTCCTCTCAAACAGATGTTTTAACTTGTATTGGTGTAGAACGTATAATTTACTTATAAATGAGGCACTTACATTTTGATTTCGCAGCCTCTCTCAAACAAGGTTAAAAAATGTATGATTGGGAAAAAAAGCCTTCGAATTTAATGGCATATATTTTGAGTTAATGCTTTGCAAAACAAATATTTTGGTACTGATTCATGCAATTTTGACAAATGTCATAACATAATTCTTGATTCAACTGGCAACTAGCATGTAAAGCTCGCAAATTGAACAACATACAGTTCAATAACACTTAGTGTTTAAGAGTATATAAATTAAAAAGTGTGGTCAATTTTTGGAAGTGAAACTTCAGTTATTGGGACTGGAAACTGTGACATTGGGTTTCCAAAATTATATAACACACAGAATTTCTTATTTCAGGTGTTGATATTTGAGATTTAGGGTTTTCTAACATTACTACAAACGTGGTATTGGATTCTTGGAAATAAAATTTGACTTTGTGGGATTGCAAGCTATGATGTGTGGTATAAAATAGTTCTTTTGAGTGTTTGACATTTGGAATGTAGTGTTTTGAATAAGTATAAAAACGTGTTGCATTGGATTCTGAAAGTAAATATTGACAAAGTGGGATTAGAAACTACAATTTGGGTGTCCAGATTATATCTTCCAAATTGAACGTACAGTTTGATGAGATTTAAGTTTATGGTTTTGGATCAGTATTAAAAATATGGCATTAGATTCTTGGAAGTAAATATTCACTTTGTAGGATTTGAAACTACGGCATTCGGTGTCCAAATAAGTATCTAGAAATTTTAAAAGACATCAATTTGACGAGATTTAATATATGTCTTTTCGGATCAGTATTAAGAAAAAGTAATACCGATTTTTAGAAATACAAATTGGCCAAGTGAGATCGCAAACAAAGTGATTAGCAGTCCAAGTTTATATCTGGAAATTCGAAAACATCCAGTTTGACGAGATTTAGGATTTAGTGGGGTTTCGGTTCAGCGTTTAAAAATTGAGATAATGAACTATTTAGAATTGAAAACTTACTTTTTGGGTTTACAAACCTTGAAAGTGGATGTTCAAGTATATATAAAACAGAAAGCCGGGAAAAAAAATAAAAATTGAAAAAAATCTGAAAAGCACTTACTGTTACAGGTAACTCTCTGAGATGGTGCAGAGGGGAACAGCCACTTTGTGTCGAAGAACTCGGGAGCGGAGAAAAAGTTCCTTATGGGCATATTGTTGGGGCCTGAATCTCCTAGCCCATGTAACCACAGGATTAAGTTCTTGGCCATATCCTTCTGGTCTAAATTATTTCCGTGCACATGTGCTGCTGGTTCCTCCTCTCTTGTTCTTCTCCAAACCACTGACCCACTTAAAATGCAGGCCAAGGTTAATGCAAGCGCTATTTTTGAATTAGCAGGAGACCTTCCTCCAACCCTGCTAGAAGCTGTTTTTGTACTCATTCAGACTTATGTTGGCTAAAAGGTGCCTTGGTGTCCTCATAACTCCCCATGATGGAAGTGGCCCTCCTGCTAAATTGTAATGGAAAGTGACTTACAATCTTTTTACGCAAGCTTCTAATTAATGTGTTTTTGGAATTGTTTTTACAATTAAGAAACTTTTTGGATCTATATTTAAAGAACTAAAACTTGTGATATTGCTCTCAGGGTTTAATCTTTTTATTGCTAAATTGTAATGGAAAGTGACTTACAATCTTTTTATGTAAGTTTCTAATTAATGTGTTTCTCTCAAGTGATATATGCTTTAAAATGTACATCTTGGAATTGCTTCCACAATGAGAAATTTTTTTGGATTTATATTTAAAGAAATAAAAATTACTTTAAGTGGTTCTTGGTCAATTAGTGAAAAAGAATGGTTCACAAGGAGCCTATTGGCAACCAAGTCTTGTTGAATGCAAAGATCTAGTCTTCTTAAGGGATGAGGTTGAGATCTAATTCATATAATTTGATTTAATTAATATGAAATTTCTACAATCTTAAAATGCAAGCTTTCATAGTGTTATGGATACCTTACACTATTCCCCTTCATTTTGGGCTCACTTTGATCGAGTTATCCTTAGTGAAATGACTAAAGTACAAGTGGTATGTTTTACCACAAATTTTTTAACGTATTATAAGCCCCACCTAATTCCATCTACACATATTTCTAGGAACCAATTTCAACCTTTACTCCGTGCATTCATTTACCCAATTTAGATCCACAATTGTAGAAGTGATTTAGTCCATTCCTATTAATGGAAAATGACCCCACAACTTTAAGATTCAAAATCAAAATTGGAACCTAGTTGACTTCCGACAATTAGCTATTATAAACCAACTTGAATGCAAATTTTTTGTGTTAGGGTGTTATATTTAGGAACAAACCTTGATTCATTTGAAACATATTAGAGATTCATGCATCCTCATATAAAGAACATAATCAAAGTGCACCAATATTACATCATCTACCTAAATCAGTACATTTAGGCATTCAATGTAGTTTGTATAAGATTTCATATAGAACCCTCTATTACCGAGCAAGATTTGGTTATAGAGATAGCCACCCAAGATGTAGGAGCTTCAATGAAAGCATAAGAGAGACCCAAAGTGAGAATAATTTTATTCTATCAAAGGATGCAAATATATAATGGAATACATGAAATCCATGAATTAATGAGATTATGATGAGAAATCCTTGGTTATATAGGCCAAGGTAAGACATAGGACAACATAAGATTATGACATGTGTCTTAATCTTAAGACTTGAGACATAAAGTGAAAATGCCCTCAGTAAACCTGAGTAGTGAGGTGTGAAAAGGACCCAAGAGGAAAATTGGTTAGGTAATTTATATCATTCACACCAATAGTCACCTAATGTATTCAATCTTTGGTTTTGCACTATTGACTCAACAATAAGAACTTGACCAAGGGAGCATCCCCTTATCTAAAAATATCCTCAAATATATTTATATGCACATCACCCCTCTGTAGACACAAGTGTCGACATCAAGGTGATCAAAGTTTAGACATCCAAACCAACAATGTTCAAATTCACACATATGGGTTCAAATTCATGGGCGGTGTCAATTTCATGCTCATGGGAATGACACAAATCATTAAACAAAAAGTGTGTAGATTCAAAGGCATTCATCTAACATCACACACGGTATGAACAAGTTGACAAACCAATTGGCAACACTTGTCACAATATGTCCATCAAAATTCCAACTAACTACCATTATTTTGTTATTTAAATTATCATTAGTTAATAGTACTATAATCAATCTCAACTCATATATTTAGTGCAAGATTGTTTTTTCACATTAATTATTTAATTCTTAGATTTATTTGAAATTTTTTTAATTTTCCTTTTCATTTTGGTGAACCCAACTTTCTTGCACCCTCTAGAGTTTTGTCCTTATGATTTATTCCTTCTAAATTAGGGTTGTTGATATGATATTTATGATTTATTATCCTTCATTTCAAATTTAATTGGAATTTAAATCCCCTCTATTTTTTGTTTATTTATCGATCTTTATTAATTAAATTGTATGACATATGTTTTCCTTACGTACAATTTCCTTTAGTATGTTTAGTCATGTGTTTTTCTGACTCTGCTTGAAGAAAAAATATCTTTAAAAAATGATGTTAAAACTATCATATGGTTTCAAAACCTCTATCAACTACTGACAAGGTTGTCACAACCTTTTTGGAGCCTGAATCATTATTTAAAACCTCCAAGAATGAAGCAACATGAAAAGTTCTCAAAGATGTTTCGAACTTCCCACTTATTGGAAAATGAACAAAAAGTATTTTGACACTCTGAAGAGGTTTTAAAACCTGTGTCGGCTTCCAACAAGGTTGTCACAACCTCATTGGAAGTCGACAAGCTATTCATAACCATTGCCAAGTTAAGTGAAGGTTTCCAAGGATGACCCATCAATGATGAAAGGAACAATTATATATTTAGGAAAATCCCCACATTGGCTTCTAGATGTAATTTCAAAATCTTCATTAGAAGCCAATAGGGTTTTGAAAATCCTTTCAACCTCTAACGTGCAAACTAAAGAAGTATTTATTTTAAATTGAAATAGATGTTATAAATGTGATGGAACATCAAATGCGCTAAAAATAAAGACACCATTAATGCTCCCATAAATATTGAGGACGTTAAATGCAAAATGATATAAATCCAATGTAAAGCAAATAAAGGACATTTTAATAAGCATTGAGAGTAGATGAAGAAAAGTGAGAAAATTGTAGAGCACATTCAGATGACTATGCAAAAAATATTTCAAAGGTAGCGCAAAATGAAGAGCTCTCCTAAATTCAAAGGTGCATAGTTACTCTTTTTCCTTATAACTCACAAAAAAAGGGAATTTTAGTTTTATAAGGTTGATTTCAAGAAAACTTGCCCCTTGTAAAATCACTTGCTCAAAATCAGAATTTCACTTGATTTGCTTGGTCATGTTTAAAGATTTGATTTTCTTCCTTTGTAATTTGGTTTTAGCAAAAATTAAGTATAAATATCTCGAATATGAGCATTTGTCAAGATTGGAAAGCACACTGCCTAATATTGGAGATACAAAATTAGGGCACATAAATCTTGATGAATTTTGTGGTAGAAATGCTAATGAGAATACATCCCCAATTACATAGACATTGGTTAAAAGTGGGCTCTTGCAAGCAATGGGATTCCTTGTAGATGTGCAATGCATGACCTAATTCTTGAATGTGTAAATCATTACACCCCCAAACTTGAGAAGTGAAAATGATAGATAATTGAGTTATAGCTAAGTTGGATGGGGAGTCTCTCAATGCAATCCTTGGGTTACCTCAAAGAGAGGCTTTTTGTAGACTTGGACACTATTGTAGCCTGCTAGCACATAATTAAGAAGAATAATGCATATCACAACATTATTGTGAGATGATGGTTCTAGGAGTTCCTAGGAAAGGGAGGTCATGGCTGTCAAAAAACCTCCATATGTCACATTATTTTGATGATATTTCAAATATTATTGTTTTTCTTTATAGATTAATTGGTAATAAGGATGCTCATAATTTTGAAGAATGGATGTATTTATTTATTATTGTCATCATCCATGGAGAATAATTCATTGATTGGAGCATTTTAATTAGTGATAAGCTCCACATGCAACTTACCAAATTCCATCTCGATAAATCATTTTATACGTCCTCATATTTGTTTTATGTTATAGCTAGCATAGGGCTTGGTTGAGATTGCTCCTTATTGGTAATTTTGATGAGGTAACTCAAATTTATGACCATTATCCACAACTCCAACTGGAGCTTAAAGTATTAGGAGAATGAATGATGCATTCACAATACATGTGGTTAGAGATATCCAAGGTGGCATGAGCATGATAATATCTCTAGAGGTTACTCAATTGATCAAGACATACGAGAGCTATTTTATTCAATTCAAAATACTTACTTACATCCGATTTGGGGTTCTAATGGATTTCCTTATAAATATCCTAGGTATGTAAGCAATAAATTTATTATTATTTAAGTTTGTAAGCAAATAAGTGAAGTTAATAAGAGGTGTAAGGAAAGGAAGAAGGTGGAAATCCTTTTTCCTATCGATCTAGCCCACTATCAATGAAAAACCTTGTCTCATGCATTAAATGTCGAGAGATCTTTAGTAAAGTACACTGTGCATTTCTTTGTCATGAGGTTTCCTTTTGGCATCAAATATTATGCCAAGAATAACTTGTAGCTTGGACTTGGCTTCCATCACCTCCCAATAGTTAAAGATAATTGGGCTGATTGTGAAATTGATTATGAAGTTAGAAGAGGGATTAGATGAGGTTATCCCTAAAAAAATTAAAGATTTCAAATTAAATTGGGATATCTAAGGCCTTGAGTATGATGCATCAAATTTAATGGATCATATTTACTTTAATCATATCCTAACACAACCCATACTGAAAGGAAGCAAGGTATGTGAAAACGCTTCCTAACACTGATCTAAGAGGAGAGATGTACAATTTTAATTCTTTTACAGTTACAAAGTGAGATGTGCAATAGGAAGATTATTAAAATAATAACACATGCAAGTATCAGAAGCTCACAACACAATATATACATTGGGAAAACCCTTTCGAGAGAAAAACCCCACACTCCAAAACTTGCACAATGTATTATCTAACCAATGTTGACTACAACACACTTGCAATGCAATTTCTTTCGAGAGTACTAAAATGATTTCTAGATCTATTCCTATAGCATAATGATACCTGAAACAACTTACAAAACCCACTCCAAGACATCCAATATATAGAGAATACAAGTATGAAGGTAGCTTCTAGAGTAAGCTACAAGAGATGGGTGTCCAAATCCACTTGGCACATTTTTCAACCACCTCCAAGCATGCAAATGACCTTGTAAATATTATTTGACTCCTCATTCATACCTTCAAACTTGGGCACCCCATTTTTACTCAAAATGGGTATGATAGATTCTCTTACACACCTTACAGGCATCATAAAATCTGTCGTATATGACAACACTTAAAGTTGTAAGAGAATTCGTCATAACTGACTAATAATAAATGATTCTCTTATAGCTTGTCATAGTCAAATTTGGGCACCTAGATTCCCCATGCAAAGATTCCTTCCAACACTTGTCCAACCTGTCATAGAATTTTTTTCTTACATGTCATATGATCATCATAGGAATGCGTCATAAAATCATCATAGGAATTTGTCATAAAATCATCATAGAATCCCTCAAAGATGTCAACACATGTCAAGGAATCTCTTCCCAAAGTGGGAAGCGTGCATTTCCTTGTGGGGAGCACAACATCCATGTCACCTTCCAACATGCTGACAACTCACCATGCCAATTCATACTAGATGACAAATTTATATGAGTAGGAAATTACAACATAAGTTAAATTAAATTAGTATTTTAATGCTAAGAAATTGTAAAGGTTGAGACACTTTAATTCCCAACATTCTCTCATTGTTCAAACACCTTTCAAGAGCCAAAATAACCAGGTAGTCAACTGCTAGGGGCCAAAAGGCCCATAGACTCTGAAAACCATTTGAACTTCTTCGTGCTCACTAGCTTTGTCAAGGAATCTACAACATTTATCAAAGTATCAACTTTTTCAATCTACACCTTACCATCTTCCACCATGTCATGAACAAAATGGAATTGAACATCAATATGCTTTGTTCTAGCGTGGAAGGTAGGATTCTTTTCTATGCAAATAGCACTTTGTCTGTCACTACAAATAGAAATCATCCCTACATCAAGCCCAATATGTGAACACAATCTTTAAAGCCAAATGGCTTCCTTACAAGCATGAGTAGCTACCATGTACTTTTCTTTTGTAGTGGAAAAAGTGACTACAACTTGTTGCTTACTCATCCAACTAATAGCAACATCGAACATAGTAAACACATAGGCGCTGGTGGATCTTCTTCTATCAATGTCACTTGCCCAATCTAAATCCACAAATACAAACTAAATGCAAAGATCTCGTAGGATGTCTATAATAAAATATAGGGAATACTCAAAAGTACCCCACAAATACCTGAATACTCTTTTTATTACATCCCAATGTACTCATCCAAGATTATCCATGAATTAGCTATGGACTCCCACTACTTGAGAAATGTTTAGTCTTGTACAGACCATGACATACATTAAACTACCAACAACACTAGCACAAGGTACTCCCATCATATCCTCCAACTCTCTAGGAGATTTTAATTGATAAATTTGGCCCCATTGCAACAGGAACACACAATGGTCTTCAATATACCATGTTGAATCTCTCCAACACATAATTCACATACTTACTCTAGCCTAACCAAATTTTTTTGTTTTCCCTATCTCTTTTGATTTCCATACCTAGAATGTACCTAGTTGCACCTAAATCCTTCATTATAAATTATGCTCAAAGTTGAGACTTCAAATCAAAAATTAAAGATTACCATTCCCAATAAATAACATATCATCAATGTACAATGAAATAATGAAAATACAATTATCAACAATTTTGAAATAGACGCAATGATCTCATTTTGATCTCAAAAACCCCAAACTCAACACAAAGGAATCTAACTTTTGGTGCCACATCCTAGGTTATTTTTTTAAACCATACAAATACTTCAATTCGCAAACCAAATTTTTTGTACCTTTAACAATGTAATGCCCTAGATGTGAAATATAGATTTTTTCTTCCAAATCACCATGAAGAAAAGTTTTCTTCACATCTATTTGTTCAATCTCTAAATCATATGTAGTAGCAAGTGATAACAAAAATCTAATGGATGTTAGATTTGCAATAGGAGAAAAAATCTCACCATAATCAATTCCCTCAATTTGGGAATAACCCTTTGCAACCAACCTTGCCTTATATCTCTCAACACTACCATCTAAACCAAACTTTTTTTTGAACACCCATTTGCAACCAACAGGTTTATGTCCATCGAGAAAGGGCACCAGATCCAAAGTGTTATTTATTTTTAATGCAACCATCTCTTCATCAATGGCCTTTATCTAGGAATATCCATTACTCAAACCTATAGCCTCCATTATGGTCCTAGGCTCATCATTGTTAGAAACCAAAGCAAAAATACAACTAGAATCATGCAATGAATATCCAAACCTATCAATTTTTCTCCTTATTTGTGTAGGCCTCCTCAAATGTTGAGGTTGGGGTTCTTCATCTTTATCTAAACTTTCAAAGATACTTTAGCTCTCCTCATTATAAGGTCCATCGGATTTGTTTGATTCTTTTTTCTCAAGGATGGGAAGAATACGAACCACATCCTCTTTCTTTTCTTCTTTCTCTACTTGTAAAACAACTATAGGAGTAACAAGTTCTCTGAACATCACATTTTTTCTATATAGAACCTTTTGGCCATAGGATCCCAAAGCTTGTACCCTTTCATATTGATGCCATAACTAATGAAGATATTTTTAATAGCCTTGTTATCCAACTTAGACCTCTTATCCTTAGGCACATGAGCATATGCCTCACAACTAAATACTCAAATATGTCTCAATGAGGGATTTTTACCAGACCATACATCTATGGGTGTCTTATCCACAAGTGTTGAAGTAGGAGATCTATTAATCAAATAACAAGTAGTGGCAACAACTTCAGTCCAAAACTTTTTTTTGAGGTTAGGTCCACTAAGCATACTCCTAGCCTTCTCCATCAACGTTGTGTTCATTCTTTTTGTATCTTCATTTTGTTGAGGGGTGTAGGGAGTTGTCTTATGTCTTTTAATCCCATGTTCTTTACAGAACCTATAGAAATCTATTGAGCAAAACTCATCACCATTGTCAGTCCTCAAATATTTAATCTTTCTATCCTTTTGATGCTCTACAAGAGCTTTAAACTATTTGAATCTATTAAAGACTTTAGATTTGCTTCTAAGGAAATAAACCCATGTCCTTCTATTGTAATCATCAATGAATGAAATGAAATAAATATATTTTTCAATCGGAGGAACATTAACATGACCAAATACATTAGAATAAATCAATTCCAACACCTCAAAAGATTTTTGAGAACTAGAGTAAACATAAACATGGTTTTGTTTTCCATAAATGAAATATTCAAAAAAATCAAACGCAATATTACAATCATTCATCTCCTCAACAAGATTTTTAATTTTTAGGGTTCTAAGACCCTTCTCACCAATGTGGCCAAGCCGTTGGTGCCATAACATAGTTTTCTATGTTGGATGATCCCACAATGTTGGTCTATAATTTTTGAGAGATTCTGATTTTTGCTAAAATCGTATATTTTTAGAAAATATAATGATTTAAGCCTTAAAAATTTCTATTTTAAGGATTTCAATTGAAGAGGGTTTGATTAAACCACCTTAGATCAAACCCCCTTGGATAGAACCCCGCTAGTTTTAAACCATACCTATAGCGGAGTCTCCTTTACACCTATCAAAATGCTGATAAAAAACCACTTTTGATTTACCTTTTGGGGGATCAAATGAATTCATTTAAAAATTATTTTTTGTAAGCATGTATTGCTTATTATAAGCTTCCCAAAAAGTATAATTTTAAATAAATTTAATTTTATTATTATATTTATTTTTTATTTCTTGTGAATGTAGGTTTTTCACCGAAAATCAAGCTCTTTGTTATGCACACGTGGAAAAATAGAAGATTATCAAAAAAAAATTTGAAAAAATATGAGTGCACCAGATATTGAAGTTCTTAATCCAACAAAAAAAATATTGAATTTCAATACTTACAAAAAAAATTATGTGTTATATGGTCCGCCTATGTTTGAATTGTAATCGGTTTGACTTCGAAACTTGATTAAGGAAAAAAATATTCAATAAAACACTATAAAACCAATTGGAAGCACTAGATATCATAGTTACAAATCTAAATTTGAAAAAAATAGAATTTTATCCTTCATGGAAAAAAAATTATGTGTTATACGGTGAGCGTCACTCCTTAAAAATGGTGTTTACTGAAAAAAAACTAGTTTTCGAAGGAGATGGAAAAGAAGTGCAATCTGATTCCAATTTTTTTGAGAAAAATATATTTAGAATCTACAGACAAAATGTCACAAATCACTAGTTTGCATCATCTTCAAATTCCTCATGGTTTAGCCTCTATATGTGTCTGAAAGTGAAGATTTAGTTAGAAAAAATCAATTCAGTGTCTAGTTTGGCTAAAAATTGTAAACCAGTATTGTGGGATCACCCTGCTAGAATTTTCATATTCATAGAATGAGCACCCTTTGGTACCCAAAAAGCACAACCATCAAAAGTAGATGCAATAGTCCTCTTTGTCACTAGTTTCAATGGTGAGGATGAAGACTTTGAAGATACATTCTTCATAATAGAGGAACTATTGCACTGCATAGTGCATACTTTTGATGCCAAAAATTGGCAAGGTAACAACTTTTATGGGAAACTCAGTTAAAGGGGGGACCTATTGCGCTAAACTGAGTGACCTCCAGGTTTTCAAAGAGGTTGTCTTCTTCTATAATTTGGGGGTTGAAAAGGGTAGAAGAAAACAAATGTAAAAATGAAATATAATCTACAACAATGCGCCAAGAAGTAGATAAGGGCACGATAAACCTATCTGTGGGATATGATTTAAGGGTCGTTCAACAATCTGCTATGTCCTAGAACAACAAAAATAAAAATGGAAATCTGAATAATTTACTCAATGACATAAAATAACTTCTATACATTTATTGAAAAGAAGAGTCAAAGACATGGTCTTAATCAACAAGCTCATATTGAAATTATAGAAGTTTGCGAACAAATTACTCAATACAATAATGACATAGTATAAAGTTTTATCAAATAGTCAAGAAACAGAAAGGTTGAACGATGGCACAGTCTATGAATCTTATGCAAAAATATAAAACAATACAAGAGGCCTGGTGTCTTTCCACTATTTTTTCTGTAAGTTCTGAACTCCTTCTTTGAAAGAAAAAGCAGTATTTATAGGGAAAAATCCCACCACCTGGCGAGTCGATAACATAAAATATTCCTCAATGATGCATACAACAATGATTTCCCTTGGTCATTGCAACCAAAAAGATTTGAGCATGGAACGTGGTCGTCTTCGATTCAGATGCATCCCCTGTGAATGATGGCAGTGGTCCCAATGTAGAAGCAAAAAATCTCTAGCAGACATGTGTCACTCATCCATGAAGGTCATTAAAAGACATGGCGACCCTGGCAAGGTTGTTGCTTGCTCCCCACTTCTTGATGAAGTCCAAAAGAGACATGTGGTGATAGGTCGGAGCTTGTGATTTGTTCCTCCATCCTTGCGATGAAAGCCTGTGTGGTGAAGACACGTGGAGGTATCTTTTACAAACGACACTGTCGGTGGGGTATGCCAAAAGTATACACAGATTGATGCTATGTGGCACTCAGACACAACATGGAAAAGAAGCAAAGGGAAGCAGCCTTGAAGTGCCCATGGCATTGACATGTGGAAGCATGGCGAGAGCCATTAGAAGAGAAAAGGAAGAAATACCTGCAAAGAGCGCCTGGAAGACATGTGGCAGCGGTCAGACAAAGATTTTGCAAAAAGGAGCTCGATGATGTTCAACAAATGGGGCACAGGTCACTACTTAGCAAAAATAAAAATCACCCGAAGGGAGCTTGGGGAAATTTATGTTCACAACTTTTGGATTCTATCAGGGGCGTTTCGCCTACGGAATGAGGAACCCAAAACTCGGGTTTACAAACCAGAGCCTTATCCATGGGGTGACACAATCAAAACTTAGAGAGAGTGGTTTGCAGGGGCAACCAGTCGGCCTCAGATGGCGTCGATATATCGCACAGATTTTATTGTGCTCTATGTAGATAGATCATTTCTTTGTATGGTAGCATCATGGAAATACTGGCCCAAGACTCGAGTTGGAAAAGTAGTTGTGTTATCGGATGGGTGACGCTTGATGAGTCCAATTAATGTCTCAATTTTGATAGGATTTATTGTCTATTTGTTGTTGTGTTACCTTAGACTTTGACACTTGGTTGTTGGTATTTTCCATGTTATTTCCTCAAAACCATAGACATTGGGCATAAGTTTATTCTTGTGATTTTAATGATACTAACATGCTATGTGAATTATCGACATTAATTTACAATAATTAAATAAATGAACTAGAGATAATTAAGATATAACAACTTGGTGCGCACATACCTGAAATCTTGGAGTATCTGTTACAAATATTTTGGAGGAAGTACCGATTACCTTTTTGAAAAGTAAAGTTGAGAAATAAATGGAAGTGGTGATGGAATGGAGTGGTGTGAAGTGAAGTGAAGTAATGTGATGGTGGATTATGAAGGAGAGAAAGGTGGAAATGGATGGGTGAAAGAATTAATGAAGAAGTGGATTCCCACAAAAGTGGTAGTCTTTATTATGATAGAGTACATACCTAATTAGGCAGAAGGTGGGACACTAGGTCCGCTTCCTTCGATTGTAGGAAGTTTGGGATCATGTTGTTGAACAAACTGTTGTAGGAATTCTTGCTTGGAGGCTGGTTTATGATACAACCTAAGGCGATGACCATTGACAAGTAGCTTAAATCTGACAAGGTCAATAGTTGTGAGTTGCACAACACCATTGGAGAATACTTCAGCAACCTTGTATGGTCCTAACCACCTTGTCTGCAGCTTTCTTGCATTATCCTGTTAACTAGAATCATAAAGGAGGGCCTAGTCACCTGGATGGAACTTCTTATCCTTTACAAATTTGTCGTGCCATTTGATTCTCTGATTTTGCACTATCTCAGTGTGATGAAGTGTTGACTTTCTCATTTTGTCCAAAGCATTGAGCTACATGATTATGTCCTTTTGTGCCTCAGAGATATCTATCCCAAGATCAAGTGTAGTCCTTAGAGTTTTATGCTCAAATTCAATCGGCATCATAGTTGTCTTTCCATACAACAATTCAAAAGGAGTGAAATCAGTGGTTGTCTTCCAACTGGTTCTATAGGCCCAGACAACTTCTAGCAACCTATTCGGCCAATCTCCCCTATGAGTAGCCATTGTTTTGGTCAAGATAGCTTCTATTTCCTTATTGGTCACCTTAGCCTACCCATTGGCTTGAGGGTGATAGGGGGTAGACTTCTTATGCCTGATGTTATATTCATTGACCAATGTTGTAACAAGGGTTGATGTAAATTGAGCCCCTTGATCTTTCACTATCTCTCTTGGAACCCCATAACATGTGAAGATTTCCTCATATAAGAATTCTGCAACTTTATTATCCTTGGCATGCTTCATAGCTTTAACTTCAACCCATTTGGTCACATAGTCAATGCAAACCAGGATATAGGATTTACCATTTGATGGTGGGTCAATGGGACCCACAAAATTAAGTCCCCATTTATCAAATTGTGTGATAATAACCTAGGGGTACAGAGGCATCTCATCATATTTAGTTGGTCGACCCATTCTCTGACATCTATCACACTTCCTAGTATACATGCCTGCATCTTTATGAAGTGTGGGCCAATAATATCCTATATTAAGAATCTTCATTGATGTCCTCTTGGCTACAAAATGTCCTCCACAGGGTTCATTATGACATGCATGCAGTATATCATATGTCTCATCTTGTCTTACACATCTCCTCATTACATGATTCGGTCCAATATAGAATAGACATCTTGAAATCCATGAGCAAGGAAAAGTTTTCTCAATCATAACTCTTCTCTCTTTTGGATAGAAATGAGGGGAAACTTTGCCTGCGACTAGATAATTTGCTATATCTACATACTAAGGCATGTGGATACTGATGGAGAATAGATGTTCATCAGGGAAGGAATCATCAATGAATTTATTATCTTCAAATGTAGTCAACTTTGAAAGAAAGTTTGCTACAACATTTGCTTTCCCTAGCTTATCTATGATAGTGATATCAAACTCCTGCATGAGCAACAACCATCTTCCCAATCTCCCAGTAATCAAGGGCTTGTTCATCAGATATTTGATTGTTGCATGGTCTATATGGACAAAAATATGATACCTAGTGATATAATGTCTAAACTTATTGAGGGCATATATGACTACCAACATCTCCTTCTTTGTCACAGTGTAATTAAACTCTACTCCTTGTAGGTTTTTGCTGACAAAGTAGATTGAACTCTCAATGGTTCCCTCCTTTTGTCCCAAGACAACCCCTATGGCATAATCAGATGCATTTGTATGAATATGGAAAGGGAGCTCCTAGTTGGGACCTTTAAGAATAGGAGCATGGGTTAAGGCTTCCTTTAAAGCATAAAATGTTGTGGCACAATATTTTGTCCACTGGAACTCAACATCTTTAGTCAAAAGACTATAGTGTGGTGTTGCCTTTTGCTAAAATCCTTGATAAAATGCCTATAATATCTTGCATGACCTAGGAAACTCCTAACATATTTTTGCTTGGCAGGAATAGAGAGATTTGTGATTACCTCAATCTTGGTTGGATCCACTTGAATTCCCTTTTGAGAGATGCGATGGCTTAGGACTACTCCTTCTTGCATCATCATGAAGCATTTTTCACTGTTTAAAGACAAATTGTGGTCTTCACATCTTTGCAAAACCTTCCTGAGGTTTTTCGATGCTTCATCCAAATCAACATCATAAGTTGTAAAATGATCCATGTAGATTTCCATGCATTCATGTGAGATATCTAAAAAGATACTAATGACTACTCTCTGAAAAGTTGCAGGTGCATTGCAGAGACCGAATGGAAGCACAAAATAGGCATAAGTACCTCACAAATAGGTAAAGGTTGTCTTCTCTTGGTCCTTAGGTGCAATCTTTATGTAATTATAGCCACTGAACCCATCCAGGAAAGAAAAATACTTCTTGCCTGCAAGTGAATCCAATACTTGAGCTATGAAAGGAAGAGGAAAGTGATCTTTCTTGGCAGCATAATTTAATTCTTTATATTTAATACAAAATCTCCATTTTCTTCCCTTTTTAGGCACAATCACCAAAGGAGACACCCACTTGCTATCTAAGATAAGGTAGATGAATCCTGCATCCAACATTTTTTGCAATTCTCCTTTCACAATCTCTCTTAATGCTGGATTGATTCTTCTTTGTGGTTGTCTTACAGGTATGCAGTCATCTTTGATGTAGATCCTATGAGTACAAAGTTTAGGATCCAATCCCTTCATGTCATGATAATCCCATGCAAATACAGACTGATTCTTTTCTAACAAGTTCATTAGTGACAACTGTTGTTCTTGAGTAAGCTTGCTATTGATGTTCAAATGTTTCCCTTCTGAAACTTGCACTTGTGTTATCAACTCTATCATAGTGGTTTCACTAAAGAGTGAATTGTAGAGGTAATAGGTTTGCCAGCTGATGGAGAGTTATACCCTGCTACCAAGGATGCAAGGTCAGCTAGGGCTGAATTTACTGAACACGGTGAGCCTCCATTGGAAGTGAATAAGCAAGGTACAAGGAGAACCTCTCTGCCTCAACCATGGAAGCAGATAGTTGTTCACATTGTGAAGTATATTACTTGTGAGGGTCACCAATCAAACCTCCATTCTATAGATTTCAAGCTATTGAATCACATGCAGCATGGGAGAAGAATGAATGTACCTAGTGTGCTTTGCAACCTCCTTGCAATTATGGCAAAAGAAACTCAAAAAGGTAGGGATAACTCTGTCTTTCACCATTTTTTGATCAAATTCTTAGTTAAAATAACTTTGCAAGAAGTGTTTGACATGACATGGGAAGAATTTGTAAATATTGATCAATTTAGACTAGAAAATAAGCGATCTGGAGCTTTGCCTCAACCTTCTAAGGTTAATAGGGGAAGGAGTGTTGTTGAAACTACACCTGGTGCCTCAACTTCAAATGCAAACCCTACTATAAACCCTCGTGTGGCTGAGCAAACTATAGAAATTAACTCTTCTGAGTCATAACATTCTGACTTTGATGATGATGTTCTTCCTGAAACTAAAACCCCAATTTTAACTAGGGCCACAATTAGGAGAGAGGAGGCACAAAGGAAAGAGGCAGAAATGAGGAAGGGGAAAGCTAAAGAGAAAATGACAGAAAAAGAAACACAAAACCCTAAGAAACGGAAGGCTAACACTGTTCTTCCTGTAACCGAAGAGAAACATGAAAGCCCTCCTCAGAAACCAAGGCCAGTTGGGTCAGCCACTAGAATGCCTCCAAAGAGAAGCCCTAGGCTTCGAAGAACATCTAAGGAGGACACAGGAGCCCCTATGGGGCAGGTGAATGTTGGCGAAAATGATGTTTTTTAAGAACTTGCAAATATAAGGTTAGCAGAGCAAGTTGAAATCCAAGAGCATCATATGAATCAAGAGTTCTTGTAGCAAGAGCAAGAGTTCCTGCAACAAGTGCAAGAACCCCTACAACCAGAACAGGATGAACAAACAATGTCATTGTAGTTGGTGTTGTATGAACAATAGGAAACATTTCCAAAGAAGAATTTGGTAGGAATACATAGGCCTTCTAATTTTTTGTGGAATCAAGTAGTCATGAACTTATGGATTCAAATGCAAAGGAGGGAAAAAGAATGGAAGGAGGAAAAATGTAAGTTAAAAGAAGAAATTAAAAAGAAAGATGTTGAAATTGAAGAAAAGAACTAAAAAATTATTGCCTTGAAGGAAAAGGTGGACAATGTGGTAGCCTTAGTGCCTCAAATGCTCACATGTAGGACTCCTCCCAGAGTCTACACCATGTATTTGAAGGAGCAAAATCTTTCTTTTATATTGTCAAGGTTAATTTCAGGTTTGAATCCTTCTGTTGAAACTCCCCATGAATTTTTCCAGGCTTATCAATTTTCACCCCTTGAAGTTAAAAATTTGTTATGTGAATTATATCTACAAAATTATGTTGTGTCCCATGACCATGAATGGAACCCATTATTGTATATTGGGGATCTTCATTTGAGAGCATTTATGTCCTAGGTTCAAAATGAGATTAGTTGGGGACAATAGTTAAGGGCTTATATAGAAAAAGAATTCAGTACTCCCCTGCCCATTAGGGCCGAATCTAGGAAACCTGTAGACATTTTTCATGAATGGCACAAATTTCTCTACCGGCCAAGCTATAACAAGAGGATTATGCCTATTAGGGAAGAAACCTACAAAGAATATGAGAAGATGGAAAATACTACAAGGAAGTTGGTACCAGGATATCTGTCACAAAGGTGGAATAGTTTGTCTGATGAGTTAAAACAAGTTGAACCTCACTCCTTGCAGAACTATGTTGCAACATGCAAAAGAATTGATCGATATATATAGATTGAGAGAAGGATGCAATAGTTCTAGCTTCCACTAACCTTTTAGCCACCTACACTACTATGGCTTGTCCCAGATTTCAGATATTACAAGTATGATATAGCTGCTGAAAGATAGAGATGGAACAGGTTGGAGAGGCAACAAGGATTCTACTGGGATCCCAATTCTGATACTACAAATACTTGTTGTACCCCAAATTAAAAATTTTGCTACACTTAGGTATTTTGAAGAAATGAGTCAAAATACTGTTAAATCTGTCAAAAAAGGTCAGAATTGGGGTTTGCATATCATGCATGAGGTTCAAAAACTTAGAAATTTCAAAATCAGGCAATCTGGGTCATTTCAAAACGATCAAACCTACAATACCCAAATTTCAGTTTTTCATCCCTAAATTTTAGGAAAATTTCTATTTTTAGCAGTTTTCTAAAAATAGAAACTTTTTCTAGGTTTTTCTGGGTTTCTTTAGAAACATATACTTGTAAATATTCTAAAAAATAGAAAATTTGGCCTTTTGGGTTAAGACTGATTTTGATTGGCTTAAAATACTTCCTCATCAGGCTGGTGCAATCAAAATCACAAAAAGATCAGTTCTACCCTACTGGGTCTATTTTGCTTTTCAGAAGTTTTTTTGAAGATCCAAGGTCATCAATGAAGGTCAGTCAGCTGCCAGGTGTTAGAATTAGACGTTCGAGCATCAAACAAAGGCTGTCAATGAGTGTCGTGCACGAAGAATGAGGAACAGACAGAAGAAGCTAAAAAGTTGGAAAATGCAAAAACTTGGTTAACATTGGTAAATCTAGGCGCCTCTAGTCAAGAAGGGCACCCATACTTCAATGCCTTAGAATATTTTTGTTTTCGACTGTCAAATACAAGGAAGGCACGTTAAACGAGGTAAAAATTTGAAAATCTCATAATTTTTTCTAACTCTGCCAGCCATGGGCGACCCTGAAGGAGAAAGGTGCCCAGCTTTTCAAGAGGTTAAAATCAAGAATTAGGGTTTCTGCCTCCAGTTCAACGTTGCTCAAAATCTTCCCGGCTC
This sequence comes from Sequoiadendron giganteum, assembly GCA_007115665.2. Classification (NCBI taxonomy): domain Eukaryota; kingdom Viridiplantae; phylum Streptophyta; class Pinopsida; order Cupressales; family Cupressaceae; genus Sequoiadendron; species Sequoiadendron giganteum. The sequence continues at coordinate 142,994,158 of CM021100.1, read as the reverse complement.
CGCATCGAATCAGTCAACATGAACATCTGATCAATCGGTCAACCAGAATTTCAAATCAAACAGAGGTCACAGAGAGAGGTGTTTCAGAACTCTAAAGACGAAAGACAGTAAAATGGCTAAGTCTAGAAGAAATGGGTGCCCCTGAAGGAAAAGGGCACCCAAGCGTTTGAAGTGTTAAATGATGAAATTTGCAGAAGGTATCTCCAGCATAACTTCGTCAGACTAGGTCAAGCTATCCAACGCATTCATCAACTCATCCATCAGAGTTAGCAGCCATCAGATGCCGTAAGTCGAACAGAGGAGAAAAAGTGTATAAAACGACAAAAGTGGGAAGCAGCAGTGGAAAATTCAAAATAAAAACTAAGTTTGGAAGAGATGGGTGCCCCTGAAGGAGAAGGGCACCTAGGGTTTAGAGCCACCAAAAGTTAATTTCCGGAGATCAGGTATCCAAAAGGCCCCTTCCAGAATCTTATCAGTTATCTAGTGAATCTGCCAGCCAGTCAGTCTAATCAGCACAATGCTCAGAATCGTGAAATCATCTGAAGGTCAGAAGACAAGCAAGGTTTTGAAAATCATGAGAATGGCTAACACTGGAGAAAATAGGTGCCCCTGTTAGAGATAGGCACCTGACAATTCAAAGGGTCAAATGAAGTTTTTGACAGATGACGTCTCTAGAACAATGTCGTCAGATTCAATCTGGTCCCATAATGAAATTTTCAGTTTGTTCGTTGGACCAATCTGGAAGCCGGGAGACAAAGTTGAATCAAGGTTGAAAATTGAGCAGAAGGTGAAAACGATGAAAAACGGCTAAGTCTGGAGAGATTGGGTGCCATACCTCAAAAAGGGCGCCCAACTTCTCATGCCTTAGGGAAATTTTTAGAAATTTCAAAAAAATTTAAAGAAGGAAAAAACGCCTTAGGTCAAATGCATGAGCTAAATTTAGGGTTTTTCAGAATTAGGGTTTAAGAAGTTGTTTCTCAAAGCAAAAACTTATTTAAGGACATCTCTATGTATTATTTTTCATATTTTCTTGCAGGTGTCTTCAAGGAGAAACAGAGCAGCAACTTCAAACCTATATTTTTCAAGATTCAAGAACCTAAACTTGGTGGTTTTTAATAAAAATTTCAGATCAACACTCAAAGAAGGCTTGCTTTTTCATATTTCTTCATCAAGAACATCAAATTTGTGAAGAAGAAGGCCATTGTTATCAATTTTCAACAAGCGGGTCCATATTTGTTCTATCTTCTGGACAAATTGTTGAAGAATTTTCTCAAGGTTGCAGTAGTTGCTTTTATTTTGCATGTTAGAGAAAACTTCAAATTCTTCCATTTCTAATCTTCTGGGTCTATACTAAACCTTCTTCTGGACAAAACCCATATCACAACTTTTTCAGAGAAACTTAAAGTTGTTGCATTTTCAGTCAGAAGCTAGGGTTTGCAAAATCTAATCAACTGGGTTCATCCAGAATATGCTCATGAATAATACCCAGATGCCAACTTTTTTTGCTTTTTTCAGAGAAAATTAGGGTTTGCTATTTTTTCAATCTTCACTTCAAATTTTCAAAAACGAACGATCTGGGTTGGCTTATAACGAAATTATAATCAAATTCCATATCTTAGAAAAAATTTCAAAATTTCATCTGTTTGACGAAGGAAAATCAGCAAGCTAAAATTAGAAAGTTTGCCAAAACTTGTCAAAACCTAGGCATGTTCACTGTCAATCTTCAAGTTTTGCAGAATGGAGTACATTCCTACAAAGTTCAAGACCAAATCAACACTGTACCATGATTTCATAGAAACAACCGAGACTGAATTACACCATATTGAGCCAGTATTCAATCTACGTCCTTTGGAAGATGCAGGAAACACCACCATCAGGCATCTTGGCCATTCAGGTCTTCTCGCAGCAGCGTCCATACCTTTCTCAGTACAGAGCTTAGAATTTATAATTGCTTGTATCAAGCATTATAATCCAGCCACAAGGGAAATCCAGTCAGTTGATGGAAGAATCATATGCAGCCTAAAGCCAAACATGATCGAGAAATGCTTCTCCATTCCACCATGGCCTGGAAGTGTCACCATCAACATTGAATAATGTGAAAGCATATGGGAAGAGCATCAAGAAAAGTATAGCAAGAATATTGCACACAGGTGGCTGAAAGATAAATACAATACATTGCCAAAGAACGTCGGGAGAGGAGAGTTCAAGGATGAATTTTCTATAATAATCACCCTACTCAACCGGATTACTGGTCAAGAAGATGCAACAAAGTTTCAACCTGGGATGTTCTACGTGATACCTCACATAATGAAGAAGACAAAGTTCTATGACTGGCCTACATTGATCAGTGATTGCCTTCACCATCAAATAACTAAATATTTTAATAGACATGCATTCCACATGGTCTCCTACCTAGTCTACTCGGTTGCCTATCACGGAAAATTCAGAGGGTTAAACACGAAGGGTTCTTTAAATGTTCAACATGTCTACAATTATTACACTCAGTTGGAGTTCACTGCAACATCACACCATTACAAAAGAGTGAATGAAGCATTCTTAATCTACATAATGTGTGACCTGGACAACGAGCTACATGTTCGCATCTCATCTATTGCCAGGACAACAATGTCATAATGGGTTGATTGGTTTATATAGTTTTCCACTTTCACTTACCTAAGGGTTTATGATTATTCAGGAGCTCCTCTTATGTTACCAAGGTATCCATCAGATGAAGTCGTGTGTATGGAATTTCTTAGATAGGTATCAAATGTTCACACTCGCTTGCGCAACAAAAAGAAACCAGTGTTCAACTTTCCTTTTGCTTTAGGTATTTATAGTTGCAAATCATCCACAAACGCTAAAATAATGGGTAATGAGTTAGATAAACTTGGTCTCAAGCCTTTCAGTGAGAGACGGTCATATGATCCATGGTGTCTATGCAGCTCAACTTGGTTAGAACTATGCTCATGTGCTCGCACTCAAAGAATTTTGGGCTAACTGCAAAGACGAGTACAAGGTGCGAAGGAGAAGTAATAATAGGCTCACCCTTCACCAAATGAAAGATTTTTTATCAGAATACATTGAAGAGTTATCAGATGATGACGAGGATGTAATTCTCCCAGCCTATACTAGAAACTAGGTTGAACAACAACCTCTTCCATAAGTCAACTGGGCCAACAAAGAATGCATTACAATGGAAGAAAGGACAGGACAAGTGGTAGATTACAACAAGAATTTCTTAGTCCTCAAAAGGAGGGAGTCCATTTCGGTAGCAGAGCCGCCAAAGAAACATTCATCTCTTCCTTCTTCTTCAAGAGCTCAAATGAAGATGAAAGAAAAGGCTCAGTCTCAAGAGGTTATGAAGGGTAGTAGATCAACAAAAAGTGCCAAGAGGAGGTTGGACTACACAGGAACTATTATACAGGAGCAGTCTATAGCTGAAACAAAAGTTCCTCCACCTGAGCCCCTACTTCAAGAAGAAGTACAAGATGAGCCTTTGATACAAAATCCTTTACTATCTCCTAGGTCTTCGCCAATTCACATTGATTTGGAAGACGAGGAGATAAAGGTCGATGTTGCAATTATTCCTCCCTTGGATGTTAGTAGAGATACCACATCTTGGCTTGAGAGCTCCTTGGGAAGGATGAGAAGAAGGCCTTCGTATTAGGTGATTGATGATGACCTCAGTATATGTCAAGAAGCACCCAAAAAAAAGGCCAAGAAACAAATGCATTTTGAGAGGAACCTTGAAGGTGAAATGGTCATGGAGACAGCTACACCTCTTGAAGAAAAAATCAGGGATGAGGTGGATGTTGAAGATTTCATAATGGTCAAAGCAAACCTTGGTAAAAGTACCTAACATGCTGATATGAGTTTGTTTAAAATGGTAACAGAAAATATTCAAGAAAGAGTGCAGAAGGATGGAGAAGACAAGGCAACCCTCAAGGATGAAAATCATCAACTTCGGTTGTATATATCAAATCTTATTCAAGGCACCTCACAAACAACACAATTGCTGCCACAAGTCTTAGAAACACCAACTGATCAGCAACAGTTGAGGCAGTTGGTTATTTGTGGAAAACAAACTCAGGAATGGATTGAAGAGTTCATCATCAAAGGAAAAGAGATTCTAACACAGGTCTTCCAGTTGAGATACAAAGCTCATGACTTACGTCAAGGTATCCAAGATTTTGAGCAGTTGATAGCCGAGTTCAAGCCTATGCATGAAATCATAATTGTAGATTTAGAGATGGCTTATGGCTCTACAATGGCAAGAGAACACAAAAGATAGATCTTGGAGTGGAAAGAAGGTCACCTTTTCAAGGTTAATTCATATGTTAGAATATCTGAGGAGTTTGCAATGTATAAACGAAGGGTTATTGATACTCTTAAGTTCATCAGAGAATTTGTTGCAGCAATTCCTTGTCAGTATTGCCTTGAGGATGGTTCATACATTGGGCTTGACATAGTCCAAATAGAGTTTTAGAGTATCTTGCATGGTTGCGATGGCAGTGTTGGAAGAATGAAGATGATTTCCATGATTTCAGCACAGTTCGAGAAAGCGGCCAATGACAGTGAAGATTTCTTGAGATCTATTGCAGATGGCGAAGAAATCTTGGAAAAGCGACATTTTGCTATTAATAGTATCAACACTCCCACCACAGATGAAGTTACCCGCTTTTGAGCGGATGTGATCAAGATTTAAATTTGCTTTCTTCTAGAAGCTTCTTCCACCCTTTCTTTCTATTCTTGTCTCAATTCTTATCCATTCTTTAAGGATAGAAAGAAAACAATTGTAACAAGTTGTAATGAGTTGGCACTTTCCATTTTAAGATGCTTTCTAGGGTTTAAATGTTTTATCTTTTCTAGATTTAGAAATAAATCTTGCATGTTGGCAAGCAATAGTTGTAAAAGCAAGGAGATTTTAGGGTTCCCTACTCCTCTACTTAGTTATAAATAAGAGCAGTGTTTGATCATTTTTCTTTAACCGTGCTTGTGATAACAGAATCGCTGAGCTTATGCCTTCATGTTTGTTATCATTTAGTGTCAGTTCACTTTGTGTAAAGAGCAAGTTTGCATGCCTCCTTAGCTGAAAATCCTTGTTCAGTGCATGTGTTATGTGTCAATTATAATCAGGTTGATCGCATGTTGCAAGTATTTTGCTACAACTTGCTGTCCCGAAATAGTAATCTTTGTGCCAAAAGTTTGAGTAAATAAAATCTTGAAGCTTGCTTTGCTGCCCTCGATATAAATATCTTAGATTTCCATTTATTGTTTTGTGTTAGAAGTATGAGGAAATAAAATCTTGAAGCTTGCTTTGTTGCCCTTGAAATAAAGTCTCATATTTTCGTAATACTTTTATGATCTCCTTTTTCAGCTTGCATTGAAATTTAGTAGATGTACGTTGAGGAAAGTTTATTCAAGTATCTTTGTCAGAAAATCAACCTCGTCCATTTCTAGACTCTCTTGCTCTGTGTTTACTCGAGAGGATAGAAACATTTTAGCGTAAGTTAAGTTGTAGTTGTCAAGTTTCATTAAAGGGAAAACCTCAGCTACAACATCTAGAGTTCTATAACCTTGTGTTCTCGCAGCTGAATCAAAAAGATAGGCAAAAATGAGTTTTAGTTTACTTAATTTATGCAACTCAGCAAAAGAGGAAGCTTCCCCTCCTAATTCGAAGAGCAGTTTACTGCACATAGCTGTTTGTTTCCAAAATGCATTCCAGAGGTGCAATTTGAAACGCCAACAATACTGATGTGGGACAACTTGCGGTTGCTAATTTCAGGGTGTTAACTAGGCAAAGGGGTAGTTCTTCCTCTGTTGGAGGACCAACAAGATCTTAGGTTGGGGGGAGTGATGAGTCTAGTTAATGTCTCAATTTTGATAGGATTTATCATCTATTTTCTATTGTGTTACCTTAGACTTTGACACTTGATTGTTAGTATTTTCCATGTTATTTCCTCAAAACCATAAACATTGGGTATAAGTTTATCCTTGTGATTTTAATGATATTAACATGTTATGTGAATTATCTAAGTTAATTTTACATGTGGATTAATGAATGTTACTTTAAGGTAGTTATAGATATGCAATTGGTTGTTCGTGCTAATAATGTTATGTAGATATAATTAAGAGCTTGCATGTTGAGGAAGTTTCTGCCAGCTGATCGAGTTGCCATGAAGTCAAGAAGATGGTCATTAAAGAGGTCAATGAAGGAAGACTCTCAATGGAGGGAAGTCCTAGCGTGAATTAGAGAATGTAACTGCCTTGTAAATGATCATAGTTGTTAGTTGAGTAGATATAGGAGTTGTTGTTATGCTAAATCTATTATTTCAAGCAAGACTGGTTTGACCAGATTCCATGCATGCATAACCTCCTTTCCTTTTCTTATGCTTTCCATAATTGGCATCCTCCTAGTCTATTGGAGTTGACTGCCTTGATAGATTGATTAGTTAGTTGTTTTCTTCTATAAATAAGACTCAGATGCGCCTTCTCAAAAGGTTGATGGATTTGATGTTGTACTTGTATTTCTACTTTTCAAGTAATACAACTATGTTATTGTTCCATTGTAATCACATTTTCAATGAATAAAATGAAGTTATAAGTTTGTTGCATCTGAGTTAGTTTCAAGGGGGCCCACTTGGTGAGGATTCCATATTTAATCTCAGTTATTACTTTTTTGTTCAATAATAGTTTCAATTCTAGCAATTGTCTATTCTTGCAACCACTAGAATTCCATTCTAACTATTTATGGAGCCAAAGATGACAAAGTAGTTTCCTGTCCATTTGCTAAGATTTCTATTCCTGTCATTTATTTCGGTTAAGTATAGTTGTTGGTTGATGTTCAGTGCTTATGTTACTTCCTTTCAAGCAATTTACTTTCAACATCATGTCTTTTCTAGTTGTAGAATGAATATGGCTACTATAGAAACCTAGTGCACATACCGTGCTGACCCATTTCAAGTCTACATCCCTGGGTTGACATTTAAATTAACCTTCATGATGATAAAGATAGCTATTTAGTATGGATGTCCAATCTCCAAGTTACAGCTTTAAGGGCTTAGTTGTTGAATCATTAGAGGAGGCCAACAACACCTTCAATATCTTCTACAGTAAGGGGTTGATTGAAGCTCTGAAAATTGGATGGATCCTATTGCTTTTCTTCAATCTTCGCTGCAATATGCTCTGTCGTGGCCACCGATTCATCTAGAAGAAACGAGGAAGGTAAGCCCATCTAAGTTAGCTAGGAGAACTTCACCCACATGCTAATCATGGTTTGGTCCACTGTAGTGGCATTCTCACTAGCATTGAGGATGGTTGTGTGGCAGTGGATAAATTTGTTTGCTATTTTGGCAATGGCTTTTCGGTCTCCAATCCTTTCATTTGCTAAGTCTTCATCCAGGACCATGTATAGCTTATCCAACAACCTTTTGGTCTCGGGGACCTTCTCTGTGATGGATTACGGGAAATGCTTGATCGTTCCACGAACCTCCCTGCCCAAACTTGTTGCCTCCACCATGAATTGGAGCGTCAACTAGAGAGTTAGGCAGAAGGCCTTAACCTTTTTTTCAGTATAAAACATATAGCCACTAGGATACTTGAAGGATTTGACTGGGTGGTAGGAGGTTGGATAGAGCTCTTCATAATGCCAATTTCCGCATCCCTCAATCCAATATCGTGCGTTAGCTCTGCAATCGTTTGGTCCGCTATGGTGAGTTGCCCTTGCAGAGCTCTTGATTTTGTGAGCCACTTTACATCAACTCGTTCCTTGTTTTTTGCTCCCCTCTCTAGGGAAGACCTCATTTCCTGGATCTCATTCTCCAATTGAGTCTGCCGAGCATTAAATTTTGCATCCTTATGCTATATCTGTTGTTCTAATTAAGCGCGTTAGTGGTGAAACTCCTCATTTTTTCATTGCATTTCCTGCTCTACCCTTGCTAACTGGTCTTGACATTCTTGGTTTTTTCGTTGCAGTTGAGCAACTAGGTTCAGATCAAAGGATTGGAACTTTGCAAGTTCCTCCTAAAGCTTAGCCTTTTCTATTTCCACTTGTCGTGACAAGTGCTCAAATTATGCATCCCTCGCTTTATCCTTTGCCAGCAGGACCTCAACCCTCTCCTTGATAATTCTTAATTCTTCTTCTCTCTTCTTTAGCTGGTGACCTGACTTCAGGAAGTCAGTGGTCACACTTGTTGTGTTTCCTCCATGAACTCAACCTTGTCCTGTGGTCGAGCTATGCTCAGATCAAGTCTCATGGCATACATATTGTGTAAGGAAACTCAGGTGCGGAAACAGCTTCCTACACTAATCTCTTAAGGAAAGTATGGTGCAAATTCGTTTTAAACCCTTACGATTTCAGATTCGTTAATCTACTTAACAAAGATATTGCAGCAATATACCATACATACAGAAAATGAAGAATGACACAATGATTTACCCTGGGGAAAACCTTTCGGTAAAAAACCCCAGCACTCCAAAACCTGCACAATGTATTATCTTCAACACAACGGTTACAACACACTTGCAATGCAAGTTCTTTCAGGAGATTTCCAACTCTTGAAGACAAAATGCGGCAGCATGAAAAAACGTTCCAACAATACACTCACATCACAAATCTTCGCAACCCTAAAAAACGCTTATATCATGCGCTTCCCTTTTAGGGCAACTTCCGAAGATAACTGTATTAGGGTTTTACCATTCTCCGAGAAAATAGGAACTCGAAAATTTTTTTCGGGGCGATGCCCCGAACCCCACTATCGTGGAAGAGTGTACAGTACTCAACTTTATCAATTGCCACATGTCTTCACCTGTCATTGAATCTTCCAGACATAGCTCTTACGTGTCATAGGAATCCGTCATAACCGTTTCAGCCATGATCTCCTTACACACAATTCAAGATGCCGACACATTAAGTGGAGTGACACATCAACATGCAAACTAGACATGTACACTCACACTTAATTACATTATTTGCAAGAAATACATTTTACAAAACAAATAATAAGAATAGGAATTATCCAAGGTTGAGACACCTTATTCCTAACATATTGTAATCATTAGGTTGCATCTCTCCTTATGGTTTGATGACAAAAAAGTACATAGTCACAAAATGCAACGATTGCTCAACCTCATTAAAGATAGTCTGCACCTTTGGCTCTTTGTTTCTAGACCCTGATAGCCCGTGCCTATTTAGTTTTATCGCCCTCCGACAAGAACTCAGTTGGTGATCTAATAAGTCCACTTGTGAAAGGTGCACCGAGAGGAAGGGTGAAAGGGAATGAGAGGGTAGTAGTTCCTGGCGATTTCTTTCTTGGAAGACTGATTATTTGTGGGGAGAAAGGAGGGATATGCCAAAGCCCAGTTTGTGAGCCAACGGGGTCTTAGAATTAGGTGTTGTACACCTTGCATAATGCTTATAATGTTTAATTTATTTTTATGTGTGTGGTGCACCTAGGGGTACCTAGATGGAAATGCATCACTAAGACTTATAATGTTGGGGCCAATTTATGTTGTATGTAACATTGGGACTTAATTGTAAAATATAATTATTTAATATTGGGGAAAAATAAAATATAATAAAGTACCCAATATTAAATGTGGGGTCACATGATTTTGTAAGTTCATGGTTTTGGGCACATGGTTTATGTAATACCACTTGGTAGTTTTGTGGGAGCTTGTTTCTATAAAAGCAACCACAAGGGTAGTTGTTTAGGGTTGGAGAGTTGGTTGCAAGTTAGTAGGTTGAGCTAGTGCATGTGCGAGGGTTTGAAGCATGGCATGAGATGTGTGGTTACATGCTTTGTCACATGGAGTGCATGGATAACTTGCTTCAGAAGTGTTCATGGAGTCTCTGAAGATGTATTGTAATGGGTTCTCATTGCTGAATAATACATGGAGTGTGGATGCTTTTGGAGGTTGGGTTTTTCCCCTCTTGAAGGTTTTCCCAGGGTATATCTTGTGTCATCTTTGATGGGTATGTTGTCTATTCTCTTGCATGTGGATTCTAATTACTTATTTGCATAGATCTCTATATTGGGTTATGTGGAAATTGTCATTATATAGCTACAAGTTTCCTAACAAGTGGTATCAAAGCTATGGTTGTGGTTGGATAACCCTAGGTTGAGAAAAAATATTGCTTAAGTTTGAATCTATGCAATGCATTAGAAAATGAAAAATAGGGCAAGATATGGGGGTTTTTGCAGGTTGTTTAATGCAGATCTATGGATTTTTGGTTTGTTGTTATAATGGGTAATTTGTAGATTTGGGGTGTGCAAACTTTTGGGCAAATAGGGTTTCTTGGTTGTGCATTCATTTGAGGGTTTTGTATGAGAAAAATTATAGATGACCTCCTCCTGGGACAAAATGGACCTCATGGTTGGATTCAGGTTGGTCGAGAGATGAATTGTAATATATAATTTGCCCTATTTTGGTTACTGGAAAAAAATACAATTTTTTTTTGTAAAAAACCATTTGCAAGCCGTACGAACGTCATTCTTAAAAAAATAAAAAATAAAATTCTCGTCCGAAAAAAATAATTCCTGCAAAACAAAAACCGAAAATTAAAAATTTATAAACTAGCTATGGCACCTTATGCAATGGGTACACCGAAGAGGTGTGGAAGGTCAATTAGGAAAAAAATGGTTTATTTTTTGCACACATTTGTATAGTAAATGAGATCAATTGATAGGTCATTTAGAAAATGATTTTAATATTATTATTAATTTTTTATTTATTTTTAATTATAGAATAATATTATTATATTTATTTTTTAAATTTTATGTGTTAACTATTATATTATTATATAAATATGTACTGTTTATGCCATTATTATATTAATCTATTATATTTATTATTTATGTATTACCTATTATATATCTATATAATATAGCATTATATATTATAAACTAAATTATGTATTATATAAAATTAATTAATTATGTCGTAATTTATGCTAATTTATACTTAACTACGTAGAATAAAGAATATCGGAATTTTTAAACCTAATATATATGTATTTGATAATTTTGTTAAAAAATAAGATACATAATAAATAATATAATTTATAATTTATAATTTATTTTTAATTATATAAAATATACATTATATATTAATTATGCTACTTTATACTTAACTACGTAGGGTAAAAGATGCCCTAATTTTAAAACCTAAATGTGCTCATTATTAGAATCTTGGTCGTAATTTTCATTTTATTTGAAAACCTAAATGTACTTATTATTAGGATCTAAGCCGTAATTTTCATTTTAATAAACATACTCTAAAACCCTTGTCAAAGCCTTATTTTCAAGGCTGAGCTTGCCAAATTTTCTTTTTTAAATAAATAGAATCTTTCCTAAAGGTAAGGGTATACATTCCCCTCTTTTATTTTAAAGAGTAACTAAACATGGGATTTATTACAATGTGTTTTAACTCTTGATGTGGCTTTTAGGAGGGAGCCACATAAAAATTTTCCAACGCCACTATTTTAACACTACATCCACATAATGTATGTGTAACATTATTATTTCATTTAAGTATATATATATCTTTTACAAATAGTGGGACGCACTTATACCCTAATTAGTAACAAAGTTTCATGTGTAAGAATATGACGTAAATTCATTCCATTCTTATAATAGTTATGTAATTTCATTTCTTCATTTCTTTCTTATAGTAGTTCCGTAATTTCATTAATAAATACAATTACAACTTTTCCAAAACATAAACAAATGGATATATAATTTTTTTTTATAATAATATTAATAATGGTTTGACTCACATATTATTGTATAACCATATTAATATTCAACTGATATGCATATTAATAAAGAAGAATAACTTCAACTTCTTATTCACCTGTGCCTTGCATTCCACTACTATTACAATAAACTAAAAAAAGATCAATATTAACTTGGGGCCTTGTAAAATATGCTCATTATTAGAATCTGGCCAAATTTTCATTTTACTAAACATACTTTAAATCCCTCGCGAAAACCTTTTTTTCAGTCGTAGCTTGCTAAATTGGAGAAGAGAAAAGTCATTGTCAGCGAAGTTTGGAGGAACGGGAAACTAAGTGGCGGTGGAAGCAGCAAAGAAGAACAGTTGATGAAGCTAGCCCACAAAAAGGGCGAAAACGATGAACAATTGATATTCATTTAATTGTCTTGCATTAATACAGACACAAGATAGTTGTCGATATGCTTTTACAGGTCACCTCATTCAAAGAGGAAACCCTAACGCCAGGTGAAGAGACTTCAGGTTTTATATTTTAACCCTCCTTCCATGATGGCAGCGTTGGAAAATATAAACATACTCTAAAACCCTCGTTAAAACCTTATTTTCAGGCTGCAGTTTGCAGGGACATTGGGGAAAGTAGCAAAAATCGACGTCAACGAAAAATGATGAACGATTGAGATTCAGGGAAAAATAGTCAGGAACGGCAGAAAACAACCGAAAAATGACGAAAAATGATGGACAGTTGAGATTTGTTTCATTGTCAACTAGGACCTCTTGTTACGTTTCAACCGTTCAAGGAGAAAATGAACTTGGAAAGTTCATATAGAGACACGCCTTCGACATAAAAAATAAAAGAATAATCAAAAATCATTTATGAACTTGTGAAAGACTTTTAAAAATCTTAAAAAATAATAATAATAATAAATGGGGGAGGGCAGGTCCGTAGAACTCGTACCCCATGTCAGCTACCACTTCTTACAACCCGTAGCAAGTTGTAACCACCTCCTTATTAATTTCATGGTCTTTTTATCTTTAAAGCTTAAATGTGTGATTTAAAATGCTTTTATAAGTTTTAAAAGAAATTCTTATGAAGTTCAAATTAAACTTAAAACTATTTGTCCACCTTTTTGACCTTTATTAAAAGGTTTTTTAATTTTTATTTATTTTTAAATATTAACAAGGAAATTCGCCACTTTTAAAAGATTTAATTTTTGAGCTTTATTTTTGGAGTGGGACCCACTTGAAATTGCCTATATAGTTAAATTGGAGCAGTTTTACTCCAAGAGGCATAACTTTCACTCACGATATTGGTTTTTCGACTTTTTGGACTCGTTAGAAAGGTGACTCAGAGCTCTACGTTGTGGTATCAGATATTTTTCCATATTTTTCAGTTTTGATCGTGATTTTTCTTGCTCAAAGTCAGATGTTTGTTTTGAGCTTCGAAAGGGCATATCAGGTGCATACAAAGTCAGATTTTGGACTTCGAATAGTCGACAAAAAGCTTGTTTAGAGCACTACACAGTGGATCATGTTTGGAGTTATTTTGGTATGGTGTATTTGTTGTTTTATTTATCTGATCTTTTTATGGGTTATGTTGACTATGGTGATACTATGAGCTTGTGGATTGCTGGATTTGGGAGATTTGATGTTGGATTCATTGTATGCTCAATTGTACATCTCATATTATTCTATTTTTTACATGGTTATCAAAATTGGTTGGATTTGTATGTTGCATTGTTGCATCTACAAGTTGTGCAATGTTGTAGGTGGTCTATACTTACTTGTTGCACCTATGACTTGGATATGGGTTGTCTTTGCCCATTGATATTTCAGTGTTGATGCATATTCAATTTTGGTGGTTTGGTTTAGTCACTTGGTTTGCTGGTTTTGATGTCATGTTGAGGAGGTGAGATGGTATTACCAGGTACAGTCATGATATGAGACCTATGTAGTTGACTATGATTATGCAGATATGTGGACATGGTTGGGTGATGTTGGTACATTTGGTGGTGATCATGGTGTCATGGATGTTTCTTGTGCTCTAGAGACTTTGGCATGTTATGATGGTTTATCCAGGTGCATCGTTGGTGGTGTTGGATTGGTTCTTGATTCAGGTTGTGGCAGTGAATCTTCTTGGTATGAGGATCATGGTTTTACTTTGATTTCTTATTGAGGAGCTCATTGGTTGTATGAGGGTATCTCATGTTTGATCTTCATTAGGAGATTGGTATCACGATGTCATGATAGATTGTTACATTCATTGGTTACACTTTTCAGTGGGAGCTTTTGACAGTGATGGTTTGGTGGTGATGGATATGTTTGTGATGGTTTGGCGGTTGTATGTTTCTTCTTGGCTTGGAGATCTTGGTTTCACTTGTATGTTACTAACGTTTCAGTTGTGTGTGTAGACCTGGATGATCTTCATGGAGAGGATGGTTGTCATGATGCCATGTGTGACTCGGTACCATGGTTTAGTGGGAGTTGTTGGAAGTGACATGGATGCATCATTGGTATGGCTATCTTCATATGATTGGGGATATGGTTTCTTGGTTTAGAGTGTTTGTTATGATGTCATGGATTACTCTTGATATCAATTTAGAGTTTGGCATGGTACTTGTTCTCTTGAGACCAGGATGTTTATATATATATATGTTATGGTGCCTGTGATCTCCTAGGAGGAGATGGTTAGATCATGGATGTCATGTTTATGTTACTGATTCCTAGGTTGGAGCTTTGACATTGATCTTGGTGGTTCTCTTTGTATTAGGTACATTGATCATTTACTTGATTACTTCATGTTGGTGATATGTTGCATTTGGAGTTTGGTGTGGATTGATTGGTTACAGGTTGTGAACCCCAATCCTAGACCTACACAAACATAAGAAACAGACACACAATTAGATTCATATGCAAGTGAGAACAAGGATTCCCCATGAAATTCATTAGCAATGCTCAAAATAGGAAAATATGAAGAACAAGACAAGAAAGTAAATAAATCCTAATTAAGCATGCAAATCCTCAATCCCATGGGGGAATTGGTGCCAATTATGCATAGAAATTGGCCCTTTCCCAACTCCTTTGTAAGCTTTGATGAATATTGATACACTTGATGGTGAAGAACAATATGATTCCTTGACAAAATCTGCAATAACCTAGATATGATGATGAAAAAATGCTCAAGAAATGGATGAAATTTCTCTAAATGTGAATATAATAACTTTGCTCTCAAAATTGTGGATGAAGAATGAGAAGGAAAGCCTCTTATGTATAGATGTGATTGAGAAAAGAAGAGGCAAAATGGATGAATGTGGGATCATTCAAAATCCAATAGCCAAGTGCCACTTGTCAAGATGTGAATGGAGGAAGGTTGTGCATATTTTGATGAATGATCCAATAAATGATATTAGGTGGAACTTCACATTTATGAAATGACATGTAAGAGGGAAAAAATGATGAAATAAATGCCACTTGGCTCAATGCACAAGGACATGTAAGAGGAATGAATGTTTTGTTGGATGTGCAAATCCACTTGGAGAGATTTCAAATTTGGAGGAATATTCTCTAAATATGCCATGTTGAGAGAAAATCTTGATTTAATAAATTAATTAAATGGATTTTCATGTGCAAGTGGAAAAATCTAGAGAAGTTAAGAGAGTGAGATTAAATTAACCAAGATTTAGTTAATTTAATAGGAGATTAGTTGATGTGACCATTTGATTTAGATTTTGTGATTTTATTTAAATCAAAGTTGAAAAGAAAATGGTTTAGGTTTTAATTAAATAAAGATTTTGATTTATTTAACTAAAAGGGGATGATGTTAGATTAGATTAAATAAAGTTTAATTTATTCAATTTGATAGGATGACTTTAGAGATTTTAATTAAATAAAATAAAATATCTAATTAAATAGAGACATAGGGTTAATTAAATAAAATTGATTAATTTAATCAATAGGGAAGAATGACTTAATTAGGGGCCAGTAGATGCGGGGGTCACACAAACATATCGAGATTGGTTCAGGCCTCCATTGAGATTGATAGTTCTAGGTGCGGTACTCCCACGATGGAGACCGAGAGGCAGATCAACCGACAGAGGGCGAGGACATGGAGGCAGGGGTGATGGTGACAGGGATGGGGATGGAGATAGGGGAGGAGGTGGGCCACCTCCACATCAGACACCACTCCAAGATCAAGCACTACCTCGGGTAGAGGCACACCAGACCCCTCCACGGGATCAACACAAAGATGGGGATAGAGAGGTTCCGCAACAACAACCAGATCACAAGAATGCCCTGATTCAACAACTATAGGGCCAAATTCAGGTTTTGATAGGTGAGAGAGATCAGGGTCAGCAACAGGTTGCAACACTTACAGCAGAGAGGGACCAGGCCAGGTCTGAGAGAGACCAAGAGATAGGTTGGCAGAGATAGCTTGAGAGTGCAACCTCTGCATCACAGGGTCGGTCAGTATCTTTACAAGCATACAGGGAGGTTGTGAGAGAGGCCGAGTACTATAGGGTTCATTACAGACAAGCAGTGCCACCAACAGGCCGGGTGCCAGATTTCTCTTAGCAGATAGGGATGAGGCCTCTTGAGGATCATGGTGAGAGGCAGGTAGGAGAGGGCAGCAGCCAACAGGGCTAGCTCTGATCACAGACAGTATTTATTTTTGACCCATGGACTCGGATTGTTATTGCCCCTATTGTATCATGTATTTTGATATATACACACTTGATCCACCTTTGTACCATGACAGTTGTATATTTTTGATGATATATATGAGATGGTTCTATTTATGAGATGTCCTATTTTATTTATGCATGATGTATGGATGTATTTTAGTTTCCTATATGCGATGATATGCTATGAGATGCATCTATTTTATGTTGTGCAATATGATGTATGCTTCTATATGATGCGATTATGTGATATAATGATTATAGATGCATTTTGTTTTGTTTTTTTGTATGCATTTTATGGTGATGATTGTATGGATGCAATTATGATATGCAAATGATTTATATTATGCCCCTAATGGTTCATGCGATGCATTATGGCTGATGATAATATTTTTTCTTCTTTTCCTTATGCAAAATGATTATGATGATGTATGATATGTGATAGTTTTATTATGAATGTAATGACATGAATGCAATGATTTCTTAAGATGATTAGAATAACAAATCTATATATTATTCTTCATAACTTAAGATGTAAGATGTAAGATGAATGAAATGTGATGATGTGACGTGATCTATATGATATGATATGCATTGTGTGTTATGCTGGTGATTTATGGATGCAGGGTGGATGCATTAGCGATGTTTTTGATTAACTGTCATGGTACCATGTTAGTTTGGAAAGAAGACAAAAGAAAGGAGATCCAACAAGCCATTATTATTAATGCCGATGATGATGCTTACCAGGAGTCAAGATTTTAAAAGGGCCAATTACTTTATGTTTGATAACACATGTAGGTGCGATGCATCAAGGTATAAAGAACCAGGATGGCATAGCACCTAGTGTGATGGACCTTGACTCGACAATCAGATAGGAGTATTCATGTTCACACTTGACATACATAGCCTTATTCAAAATGTAGTTTAGATATTCTAAACATCTCAGACCAAAACATAGAAAAGCAAGCCTTCCTATTGGTCAACAAGACATCTAGAACACCCTCCCTACAAACAAAACAAAACACGCATGATGAAGTTATTTTACAAGAATATCTAACAAGCACAACAGATAAAAAGATAATGATTGTTGCCCCATTCCCTTTCTCTCTAAATATTTTTGTTTAGACATCATTGAGAGGTCATTGGAATGAGCACAATAAGATAAATCCAAAGAAAAGATAAAGTAAACAAACAAGCTAATGTTCTTCATACCACTAGCCAAGACTAAACTACAGTGATGCCTGATGTTGATGTCCATAGTAGGAAGGATGCATCTTAGGACATGTTGTGATTTGGTGATGATAAGATTGATTGGATGATAAGCTATTGATACTCTAAGTTGATTAACTTGCTGATTTACTGACCTAGACTTGAGACCTTGACGATTTGAGCTTTCACTTTAAAACCTGCTAGACTTGTTTCTGACTGACTTACCAAAGGGTGAAGATGATGATTGATTTATTATGAGTGATGATTATTGCAGGTGAAAGCGAGATAAGACAGATGCACCATTTTGGGTTTTTCAAATATTTGGATGCTTTTGGTGTTTTTAAATATTTTTGAGGCTGTTTTGATTTTCGGTTTTCTTCTTTTTTTTTGGATTTTCGAGACTTATGACCAAGAGTCTAACTTAAAGATCTATCCTAGGGGTCTGGGGAGCTGATCAACAGTTTAGCCTTGCCTACGTTATACACGTAGAGACCATTTAGTTCGAATGACGACAAACTTGATTACTGATGGGATAGATGGGAAAATGGATTGCCATTTTCTATTGTGATAGACACCTAAAGGATTGACCTAAAATGTCTCGGGGGATGATCAAAGATCAACCTTACCTACGTTCAAGCTCAAATACGACGTAGTTCAGCTGATGACTCTATTTTGATTTTTCAAATTTTTGACATGTTTTGGATTTTGATATGTTTCAGATGTTTTTGGATTTTTGCATGATTTTGACGATTTGGATATGGATATGTGATGATATCAGTGCTCTATTTTGGGATTTTTGTTGAAAACCAAGGTAGGATTGATTGATCAAATTGATGGATTGATGATGATAACATTTATGAGGATACAAAAAAATGTAAGGATAGTGTTAAACAACACAAGGATTGGGAAGAATATCCCAAGATGATGATGGATTGGTTGGATTTGATTAATTAGGATTTCGAAGCTTGATTTGGAACAAAATTGTTTTTAATGATTTGATGTAACGTTGACGTACACATTAGATGCAACTGATATTGATTGTTTGGATTGATTTTCAATGAAAGATAAAGCTTAATAAGGAAGGTAATCTTGTAAAAATATGCCATGGGCTAGTGGTTTGGATTTTGGCTCACAAATGCTTTGACCAATTTGATTTCACGTTTTTCGATGTTTTGATCACCACATAAGTTGGGAGATATATATCAAGATTTATTCCCGAAACAAGATGTAAATATCTGCCTCCAGTATCTAGCAATGTATGGAAGGCCATGGGTGGATTCTTGGATAGATATATGGATGGATATGGATTATCTTGCGATAAGATAAGGTGTTTGGACAAAGGAAGCTCATTTGGATAGTGCTTCATGGCTCAGATAATGTTGGGTAGGATAGGATCAATGAAAATGACCCATGTCAAGATGTCTACCATAAACAAGTGTAAAGTGTGCACCAAACTTGTCAAGATCAAGATAACTTGGAAGATGGATGTAGATAGATGAAGATGGATTGGATAAATGGTTTGTGGATGAATGTATTTATTATGGATAAGATGGATGGAATGTTGGATTTATTATGGATGGGATGAGATTCTTCCAACTGAACTGACGCACTTAAATGCTCGATTCTACACATGACACATGTTTTCCAGGTTTTCATCATGGTACTTGCCCAAAGCACCACCCACGCGGTTTTCATTGAGGGACGATTTTTCTCTTTACTGTTTTCAATCCTTTTTCTGATTTTTTTTGGATTGTTATATTTTTTTATTTTCTCTCAACATGGCATATTTAGGGAATATTCCTCCAAATTTGAAATCTCTCCAAGTGGATTTGTACATCCAAAAAAAAATTAATTCCTCTTACATGTCCTTGTGCATTGAGCCAAGTGGCATTTATTTCATCGTTTTTTCCCTCTTACATGTCATTTCATAAATTTGAAATTCCACCTAATATCATTTATTGGCTTATTCATCAAAATGTGCACAACCTTCCTCCATTCACATCTTGACAAGTGGAACTTGGCCATTGGATGTTGAATGATCCCACATTCATCCATTTTGCCTCTTCTTCTGTCAATCACATCTATAAATAAGAGGCTTTACTTCTCATTCTTCTTCACAATTTTGAGAGCAAAGTTATTATCGTCATATTTAGAGGAATTTCATCCATTTCTTGAGCATTTTTCACCATCATAGCTAGGTTATTGCAGATTTTGTCAAGGAATCATATTGTTCTTCACCATCAAGTGGATCAATCTTCATCAAATCTTATAAAGGAGTTGGGAAAGGGCCAATTTCTACACATAATTGGCACCAATTCCCCCATGGGATTGAGGATTTGCATGCTTAATTAGGATTTATTTACTTTCTTGTCTTGTTCTTCATATTTTCCTATTTTGAGCATTGCTACTGAATTTCATGGGAAATCCTTGTTCTCACTTGATAATGAATCTAATTGTGTGTACTCATGGATACTTGGAGACATAGGTGAGGCTTGAGTTCTCTTGTGATTAGAGACATGTGTTGAGATGGGTACTCTTGATGAGATTTTAGCAAGACGTCCGAGGATCTTACACCTTGGTTGGACGTGAGTTCAACATGGACCTATGAGGAGAGTGTTCTTGGTTGAGTCATGATGACTTGGATATCCTGGAGGAGCATTCTCATTCCCCACTCTTAGTCTACTCGACAGGTTATGATTTGAGAGGTATTTTCCCATTATATCTTTAAGATGTGTTACGTTTTGTGCTTTGATTCTCATGGGATTGAGTTGATTCATGGTGATTATGGATACTCATTTGAGGATGGGTTAGCATGAGTTTATATGCTTTATCTTTCATAGATATGGATCTTGAGCTATGGTTAGTTAGTTCTAGAGGATTCATTTTGAGGGATGTTATGGCATGGTTATCTCCTTGTGCATTTGAGGATTGTTAGGAGATGGTTTATGGGCTAATTTCCAGTTATGGGGATGTTTACTTTGAGTTTGATATTCTTGTTAGAGAGGCTTACATCCATGTTGGTATTGTTACATTGATTCATATGTCGTACTTGATCCATGAGATTGGGTGTTATGAATGTTGTTGAGGCTTTTCAGTTGGAGGAGATCATACTTGACACAGTTGGCATTTAGAGGTGTGTGTAGGAGGACATGATACAGGTGTTTGGTTTGAAGGTTTTGCATATCATTGTGGATGTTCCTTGGTACTACATGTTTACATCTCCTGTGTGATACTATTAGTAGATTTTGTATGCCTTGATCACTTGTGATGGTTCCTTGTTTCTGGAATGTTAACGAAGCGACACGTTGAATGCTCTCATTCTAGGTTTGCATTCATCTAGACATTTCCCATGTAGTGGGAGCTCCTAGATGTGTATGTCACTCTTTGATAGGTTTGCACATGGAGTTTGTAATTGTAGGCTATGGGTGGATATGATCGGTGGTATGAGTTTACTATGTTATGTATACCTTAGAGGCATGGATAGTTGGATGTGTTGGCACTTGTTGTGGGTGCTATTTCAGCCATGGGTTTGTGTATCTTGATAGCTACATGTGCTTATTGATACCTTTGGATTGAGTGTTTGTGTTTGGGATATCAGTTGAGGTAGAACTTATGCTTCATTTTGACAGATTGTTTGGCTTCTTATCTTTGTGCATTGGCATGATGGTGGATGAGAGCATTCATGCTTGGGATGGTAGTCAATTTTTTCTTGTTGCAGGTATCTTGATGGAACACATGGAGCACTTGGATTCCAAGATGGTATACATTGCCTATGGAGTTTATTATCTTGATGTTTGAGCTTTCTTGTTACCCCCTTATGCAATGTATACAACAAGTGGGAGATTGTTAGAATTAGGAGTTGTACACCTTGCATAATTCTTATAATGTTTAATTTATTATTATGTGTGTGGTGCACCTAGGGGTACCTAGATGGACGTGCATCACTAGGACTTATAATGTTGGGGCCAATTTATGTTGTATGTAACATTAGGACTTAATTGTAAAATGTAATTATTTAATATTGGGGAAAAATAAAATAAAATAAAGTATCCAATATTAAATGTGGGGTCACATGATTTTGTAAGTTCATGGTTTTGGGAACATGGTTTATCTAATACCACTTGGTGGTTTTGCAGGAGCTTGTTTCTATAAAAGTAACCACAAGGGTAGTTGTTTAGGGTTGGAGAGTTGGTTACAGGTTATCACGTTGAGCTAGTGCATGTGTGAGGGTTTGAAGCATGGCATGGGATGTGTGGTTACATGCTTCATCACATGGAGTGCATGGATAGCTTGCTTCAGAAGTGTTCATGGATTCTCTGAAGATGTATTGTAATAGGTTTTCATTATTGAATAATACATGGAGTGTGGATGATTTTGGAGGCTGGGTTTTTTCCCTCTTAATGGTTTTCCCAGGGTATATCTTATGTCATCTTTGATGGGTATGTTGTCTATTCTCTTGCATGTGGATTCTAATTACTTATTTGCATAGATCTCTATATTGGGTTATGTGGAAATTGTCATTAGATGCCTGCAAGTTTCCTAACATGGGGGAGCTTAAGGGAAGCGGTGACATGGCAGATTCCATCTACTGGGTAGACTAGATTGGGGCCATCACAGTAGTCAAGAGGTGTATCAATGGAAGCCATGGAGGCAAAATGTGAAGTGTTAGCAGACGTAGACTGGGCCAAGGTGAAAGGTGGAAAGGTTCGCAGAGGAGTAAAGGAAAATGGTGCTATCTGGGAGAACTATGTGAAACCTCCTGTTACCATTGTAGCAGAGGCCAAAAAGGAAGGGCCAACACTTGAAGTGAGGGGTGTCGCGGACACAACAAGAGTTACTAAAGATTGTGAAGCAAGAGAAGAGGGAACAAAAGATACCTGCGATGTAGATGATTGCGATCCTTGGCTCATTGTGGGCTCTTGGCCTACTTCAGGCTCCTACGAACACTCTCCAAAAGATGCTTCAGTGCTTTTTCGTTTGATGGGTGGTGAGTCTTCCACCACTATGGTCTTCAAATATTGCTGTTGGGTTATTTTGGTTCTCTTTGCAGTCCAGGTGTGAGTCAGCAAAGCCCTCACACATGATATGTTCACCCGCACATTTGAAGAAACCTTGCTAGGTCACTTCATCGCCTTCTCTTTCTGTTGCACCGGGGCCATTTGAATTTCCATTTCCTCCTCACTACCTTCTCCAGTGCATGTTTAGCCTCCTCTAGTTCAACATCTTCATCATTACTTGCGTCAGAATCAGGATGCTCATTGTTCCATAATTTATCAAACTTTTCATCCATCTCTATGCTATCATAAGGGGCCTCAGTGCATTAGATTTCTTGTCAATAAATCCTTAATTTTTTCTTCACTCCAGTTGAAATTTCTTATCAAATTATTGTGAAGAGTAGTCCCAATATGTTTCTTCTCATTATATTTTACTGACATGAAGTAGAACTTGAGCCACGGTGGCCGACTATCTTTGGTTGGGATATAGACTAGGTCCACCAACAGATCATCTGCATCCTCCAGTGGATTTTGCTGCTTCTCCTAGTAAGGTCAAGGGCTTGCGTTACCTTGATATATTCATTTGGACAATTATTTTTAGGGTTGTAATGCCATTTATCACAAATCCATACTAGCCCCATATGAGCCAGCTTCACTTCTAGCAGTTCTTGAGTCTACTTCTTGGCCATAATCACTATCTTAAAGCTTAGCGGGTAGGTGAAAAATCCTCTCTTCTTGGATTTTCCTCCACAAAAGTGAAGTCAATAATCGATACTTGGCGGAACATTTCGAGGGCCAACATTCAATCTGTGAGACATGCCAGTAGCCAGAATGGCTCCCCAGTGAAGCTGCACATCCGGATGAATGTGAAATCCTCTCCTAGAAACCAGTTGCATTTCAGAGTGAAATTTTGCATATAATTTGTATAGTCTGAGTTGAGCATTAAAATATCTCCATCCTCCCTCAAATCTTACAAAATCAAAGTTAAGAAATAATCTCAAAATGCATAATAATCATAGGTTGTGGAGAGGAGTCCATACTGATATTGGCCTTCTCCTTCTATTTTCATCAAATATGGCCAAACTAACATGTTTTTGGAAGAAGTCAGGGTTTCGGTGCAAAAACTTGTGGGCGAGGAAAGAAGGAAACCTAAACCTTTGTTGTGTTTTGTATTCCTTTGTTTGGTTTAGCATCTCCTCGATGATGAATTATGTGAAGTCGTTGTACCTGAAAAGAGAATATTGCATGCACAACTAGAATCCCAAGCCTAGTTGAAATTCCTGAACATATATGTCGATGTCCAGGCCACAAACAAATATGATCATTGAGAAGGCATCTTGTAGGTCCGCGTTGAAAGCTTTATGCGCCGCCAGAATTGGTATCTTTCTCCAATCATCCTTGGACATTTTAGTCTCTTTGTTATAGAAATCTATAGCCAAATCTTTGGTTATCCATATTTTCTCTCCCCTTGTTGGAGTTAATGAATCCATCTTGTCCACTTTGGAGCTTTGTTCTAGGATGCATAGCATGTCCCAAATAGCCTCTTTACAGATATTAACTCTTAGCTCTTGACCCTCAATGGTGTTGGTAGCCGGGTTGAAATGTTTGATGGCTTCTTCGACTAGTTCAGGACAGTAATGCACAAATGAGACCATATACTGTGGGAACCCACTGAACCAACACTTTTGTGCCAAAGAATTTGGGTCGCTATTTTTTTTTATTCTTACGCAGGCCGCCTCAGTAAGAGTCTTAGGGTTCTTTTTGAGGATGGGATCATGAATATTATCCCATATTTCCTTTATCCGACTCTAGTCTCTGTGGGTTTTTTTCTTTTTTGCGGCCCTTATATTTACCCACATCGGCTTCTCTAGTATCCCAGGCGAAGTGTAAGAGATGTATTCAAAGATATAGGTTGTTGGAGCTTCACACATGGCATCAAACAAATTTTGTGTTTCTTCGCCTTGTATTTCTGTTTGAGAAATCTCAGCTACTTCCATTCTTTATAAGATTCTACTTAGAAAGCACACTGGTATTGGATGAATGGAACCTAAAACACAATGTAAGGCTCTGAACACAAACCCAGATGAATTCTTTTCTTTCGCTTTGGGTTCAATCCACACTTGAGCAGTGAATCTCTTGGCTATTCCTATGCACTTAGCTACTTCATTGCTTATTTTGCACCACACTTGGGTTTTTAGCAATTTTGCACTTAAAATTCTTTTGCATACTCAGGAAGCCTTCAACAACATTTTAGCTCTTATATGCAACACTTAGCGTTTCTTTGATTTTTTGCCTTATAGCAGTAGACAACGGTTGCCTTTTTGCATTAAATTTGACATGTACACTAGCTTTCTTACTCATGTGAAAATGAATTACTTTCCCTTTTGAAAAGAAAAGAATTCATAATAATATTAATGATCTCGTCCTCAGATGCGATTTTCTTGGAAAATTGAGCCAGTGATTGAAGGCATATGAGCCTTTTACATACTTTGGTAATTAATATCTTAAAAGGAATAATTAAGTCAAAGATGTAATGAGTACTTAAAAAGATTTGTGTTTTGCCTTGGAATTTTAAAATTCCTACAGCATGACACCTCAACACTGTTCGTATGAGTGATCGCTTGGGACTGCCACCAACTTGTGCTAATTGATTACCGCTCCTTAATTTTGCATGCAACAATTCATACCTGTAGGCACAACTGTGTGGGAATTTTGAGTTGGCCTTTGGTGGGATTTTTGAGTTAACACTCGATTAGCATCATGCTTATGGCATGCAACTACCTCAAATATTTCTATAAATAGGCCCTAAGACAATAACAAAATCACACTTAGCATTTAGCAAGAGTTAGTATTAGGTGATTGACTAGGATTAGCGTTAGGCAGTTGAGTAGAGTTTGCTTTTACGTAGAGCTAGACTTAGGCATTTGTATAGAGACTAATACCATGAATACTCCAATCAGGTTAGTTTGCAACAAATCTTAGACTGCATTCTTAGGCGAGATTTCTAATAGGTGCTTGAGGAGGATGACAAAGAACAAGCATTCTCTAGCTATTGTGGCCATGAAGTGGGTGATAGGGAGGGATTGTATTGAATACAAAGATAAGTATAGAGTGAACATGGACATCAACTCTCACTTTGGTGCTTCTCTGCTTGACATCCAGGTCCCCAAGGGTATGATTCTACGTCTGACCCTTAAAATTTTCTCGAAGAAGTACCTCGGTGGCCTTGGAGAGGTGGTCTCAAATGTTGTATATGGTTTGGGCCTCCTTGTTGCGAGTGAACTCTGGAAGCACATTGAAGAAGATGTCATGGTACCCTATGTGCCAATCTTGAGCGACATCTAGCTTCAATCGTAAGTCGAGCATCGTGAAAGGGCCACCCGTGCTTGCCATTTCCTTCTACATTGCTATAATGTGGTGTTTTTTTATGACGTCAACTGGTATACGGACTTCAGGAACCTTGTGTTCCCACCACCTCTCATCGTTGGTGTTGTGAATGATTTTGTCGCTCCTGACCTTGTTGTTGATGACAACAACAACCCTACTGCTCATAACAATTAACGTTTCAAATGCTTTTATACTTCTTTTTGTATATAATGCCTATAATAGGCTTTCTCGTACATATATATAAAGAAGCTGCATAATATTTATAGATATAATTTTGAACATATGGCCTCAAATCCATTTTTGGAAATGCATTTATCAAAGCATATATATAATGAATATACCACTTATATTAAACCTCTTGTCTCTTTTTCTATGGTTTTGCTATATGGGTTCTTTTTAATTCTCCGCACATGAGTTTATTTTTTTGCATCATGGGTTCTTTTCACTTCTTTCTGCCTTTTTGCACTATGGAACTTATTGAAAGACCGACCGACAAAAAAATAAAATGAAGGAAAATAATTACAATATTCACATATTTACATTGGTGGGATAACTAAAGCTTAATTAAATAGTTGTAGGTGAATTCCATTAACCAGAATACCCAATGCTTCATGTTTTATGTTTTCTAATTCAAATGCATTGTGTTGTTTGCACTAAATTATTTTGAAAGGGCCCTCCCATAGACTATCAAATTTTCCATGCTGGCCAGGCTTCATGGATATTTCATTGAACTTTAATACTAGGTCCCCGCACTTTAGACCTTGGTCTGAGGCTTTCTTGTTGAACCATCTCTTAACCACCTACTGGAGGTTGGACATGGCTATCAGGGCTTTTTCCCTTTTTTCCTATACTTCCAACAACTCGGCCAACCAAACCTCCATATTTCCATTTTTCTTCTACTTCCAGGGACTTAAGTAGCTATAACGCAAGAATCTAAAATGAGATAGGCAATAGTGCTTCCTTTTCGTAGACTAGCTCATGCGGTGAAGTTTTGAGGGCTTGCTTGGGAGTTATGCGATCTTCCTAGAGCACTGCTCGAAGGTTCTTGTGCCATTCCTTCTCATGATCCGACCTAATCCTTTTAATGAGTTAGACTAAATTTTTGTTAGTTGACTCGGCCAAGCCGTTCCCATGTGGGTAGTAATTTGATGACATTTTCAAGAATATGCCATGCACGAGTATAAATTGACATACCTTAAAGCCTAGGAAATCCTTGGCGTTGTCTGAAATGATGGTCTTTGGTGGGCCGAATCTTCTTACTAGCCCCTCAAGAAAGTCCACAATCTTTGCCTCTGTCGCATTCTTCAGGGGCATGGCTTCAGTCCATCTGGTGAAGTAGTTTGTGACCATGAGAATCAATTTATGTCTAGCGCTGGATGCGAGGTTGATCATTTTGATGAAATCCAACCCCCATTGTGCGAATGGCTCATCCGCTACTATTGGATTTAGAGGCATTGCAAAATTTTTTCTTCTTCCTGTGAAGAATTGGAATTCTTTGCAGGCTTTTATCATGGAGTATGAGTCATTGAACAGTGTAGGCCAAAAGTAACCAGATATGATCTTGATGGCAGTGGTTTTAATAGAGAAGTGTCTGCCTGCAGGACTGCTGTGGAAAGTGTCGATAATTCTCTTCGCTTGCTCTGTGGTGACAAACCTTAATAAAATTCCATTGAAATTCCTTTTGAAGAGGACCCCTTCAATGAGTGCGTATTTGTTGTTTTGCAGCTAGTAGAATCTTCTCCTCTGAGAAGGAAGTCCTAGCAGATATTTTTTGGTGTGCATGAATCTCACTCTATCCGTGAGCCAGTAGCCTTCGGGCTCAGACTCATTTGTTAGAACCAACTTCAATTGCTCTTCTTCAGTCACCATTTCCTCTTGCGCCAATTATTCACATAGCCCCCTTCCTTGGATGGTCTTTGTAGGCTTGACCACAATGTCGTATTCAAGTATCTTAGTGATCCAATTGGACCTTTTTTCGATGATTTCTCCTTCCATCATGTATTCATGCACATTGGAATGCGCGACATAAACAACCACCTTATTGCAAGATATAAGATGTCAAAACTTCTTGAGTCCCTTTACAATTGTGAGAACTTTCCTCTTGACAAATTTTTAGTTCATCCCATATTCCTGTAAGGTCTGGGAGTGAAATGCTATCAGATGTTCGACCTTTCCTTCATTGTCCTTTTGTGTTAAAATAGTATCAATGCTTGTCTTGCTACTGAATACATACATTATGAAGTCCTTTGATAGGTCTAGATTTACCAACACAGGAGCTGAAGAAATAATATCCTTGACCTTCTTGAAGGCTTTTCTAGCTTCGTTTGTCCATTTGAATAATTGATCCTTTTTCAACATTAGGGTGATTGGTTTAATTATTCCTGCAAAATTAGAAATAATTTTTCTTACAAAGTTAACCTTCCCTTAAAAAGATTGGTCTCCCTTTTTGTTAACTGGTAGGGGAAGTTCCCTGATTGCTTTCACCCTCTCTGGATCAATT
This sequence comes from Sequoiadendron giganteum, assembly GCA_007115665.2. Taxonomy (NCBI): domain Eukaryota; kingdom Viridiplantae; phylum Streptophyta; class Pinopsida; order Cupressales; family Cupressaceae; genus Sequoiadendron; species Sequoiadendron giganteum. The sequence goes on along the minus strand of CM021100.1, from coordinate 142,965,659 downwards.
GAAACTCCTTCTTTGGACACCACGTGTCCTAATAATTTGCCTTGCGGCACTCCAAAGACACATTTTTTTGGGTTAAGGGATACCCCAAACTCTTGACATTTCTTGAAAACCACCTCTAGGTGATAAAAATAATCATCCTTAGACTTGGAGAATACAGTTAGATCATCCAAATAGATTAGGATAATGTTGTTGATCAATTCGTTGAAAGCTATTTCCATTGACCGTTGGAAAATGGCCCCCACATTTGAGAGGCCGAAAGGAATTTTAGCATACACGAATGTTCCCCACTTGGTAGTGAATGTTGTTTTGTGTCGGTCCTCTTCTTTGACCTGGATCTGGGTGTACTCAGAGAAACCGTCCAACAGAGAAAACATTTCCAATCCGACCACTACTTGTAAGATTGACTCCATAGAAGGTAGTGGGTAGTGGTCCTTTAGGGATGCTTTGTTTAGGTCCCAAAAATTGACACACAGGTGGATGTCTCTGTTCTTTTTTCAAACTAGAACCAAGTTGGATACCCATGTGTTGTGTTTGATTGAGAAGATGATCTGGGAATGAATTAGCTTTGTCAGCTCTTACACCATCAAGGCTTCAATCTTTAGATTTACTAGCCTTTGATTTTGGTGGACAAGTTTTGTACCTTCTGTCAGCTCTATTGTATGTTGGATGATGTTGGGATTGTATCCCTTAAGGTCATCATATGACCAGACTACCAATCCTTCGTACTTCTCACAGAATTTGATGAGCCTTTCTTTATCATGATGCTGGAAATCCTTCTTGACTTTGAGCTTTCTTCCATCATCGACATGAAGGTCCGCATAGTCACTTTTGTCTGCTATAAACTTCCTCTTATCATTCCTTGCATCGTCACAATTGAACAGGTTGTCGAGAGTGACCAGCCCCTTTGGAAGCTTGTTGGACCTCAGCTAAATGATTTTTCCATTGTAGGCCTTAGCAATCTTTGGTTAAAGTTGGTCAGCAAAATCTCTTGACTATTGGATGAACAAGGTGATATGCTCGTCACTTTCGAACACTTGCCAACTCTGATCATTATTTGGGATCACCGGTCAGACTATCACTTGTACATAGTGTCTATTATCAATTAGGTCAGAGGCAAGATCAAACTGAGATCTAATTACGACCATGTGATTTGCATCAACATTTTGTTCTCGGGGCACTGCCTAGATGTTGAAAGGTTCAAAACCCTCTATTAGGTCCTACACTCTATGTCTATAGGACCTAATGTGAACATTAATTGCAATGGAGATCTCTCGGATTTGATTGACCACTAGTTTGGAATCTACGAACACTGTTATTTGCTTAATGCCCATCCGCTCTGCAAGGCTTAGACCTTGCACAAGGCCTTCATACTTAGCTTCATTGTTCGAACAAGCAAACTGGAAGTGGAAGGACTAGAGCATCTTTTCATTGAGTGGGGATGTTAAACATATTCCGACACCAACACCAACCTTGCACCTCGCACCATCAAATTGCAATGTCCACAACTTTGAGGTTCGATTGACTGTGGGGTCTTTTACCACCTTTGGGATCTCTTGATCCTCATCATAGATGACGTAAGTACCCAACTTGGTAGAATGATAGTTGTTGAAAGGATCAGCGTTTATGTATTCGCTCAAGAGGACTTCTTCTTGATCGGTTCGATCACCGATCACCTTCTCATCTTCAAGTAGCTTAGTACCATATGTTTATTCTTTGGTAAAAGAGGTATGGGCTGCCTCAAAGTTCACCATGGCTTCATCGGCCACATCTTTCGAATGCAAGGGTTCAAACACTATCTTCATTTTAGCTTTGTGCTTGGTCCTTAGGATCAAGTGTGACCAGTCCAAAGAAAGATACCCACCTATCGTTGAAGTGAATTCTAAGGATATGCAGAGAAAAAACATTGGAGGAACATCTATGATCACAGTATCTTGCGAAACTGTGATGCTAGGGTAGGAGAATAAGGTCAAGGGGAGGTCTTTGATGACACCTACATTTTGGACTTTGTTTCCATCAAGCTACATAACCCCCCTTTTTAAAGGTTCATGTTATCAATGAGATATGCACCCTTGTTAAATTTGCAGAAATCTAACTATCTGTTGACACATGGAAACCTTCTTCAGATGTGGGTGATCTTAAACAAAGAAGGAATCTCTAGAGTGAGCTAGTTCTTCAAATAATAATCTATTATAAATGATTTCTTGAGGAAATGGGTAGAAAGATGAACTTGAATGAAACCTATGACTAAAAATGACTTTCAGGATTTAAAGATGACTCTGGTTTTTCCCACAAACAGTTCACAAAAAGCAATAAGAATTCACAAATTCTCATGAACATAACACAATAATGATTTGCATGAATATTTAGATTTTGAATACAACATGCAACCTGTACTTATGATCTTTGTGCACCAAACTACAATTCAAGGACATGACAAGGATTATGTAAACATAAATCACAAATTACATCAAACTGAAAACTACAATTGACACAAAATTGAGAAATAGGAAAAGTTGTTCCTATTAACTGAAGGAGTATTACAAGTTTGAGTACAAGTTTTTGAGTTACAAGACTCTCTGCATGAACAAGAGAGGAAGAGCCAAAAAATCTGAACTAGAAAAACACTAAGTTTTTCTCTAAGATATACCTCAAAACCCTAATCCGAGCTCAAAGAAAAATCTCCAGGAAAGGCACCAAAAACTGCCCAAGAAGATGGCACAAAAGTGGAAAAGTCTCACTTTTTGCATGTACATATTAAAAATATCCTAAAAATAGATCTGATTTTCTTTAAAAGTAAAAAAAAAACACCTTATCTCTCCACCAAGAAGCTCAAATCCGACCAAGAGGAAAAAGTCAACATCAATCTGCTAAAAATAGCAAAGAAATATAACAATTTATAAAGCATTGTTTTATTCCTACTTTACAATGACTTGCAGATTCTTTACAATTGTTTTATTTTTGCAAATAAAGATAGAAACTCTTTTACAAAACATCACCTTATTACTCCATTTCAATCTTTATTTTTCTCACAAAAAATCATAAAAATAATATGCCCCTCTATTACACATTGCATGATTGCATGATTTCTTTTAAAATCAATTAAAAAATAAAAATGCCTAAATGATTTGGATTTTAATCCAAGGCATGAATAATCTCAATACCTATATTTAATTACTCCTAAATCAATTAAAAGCTCTAAAGTATTTAGCCTTTCTCCATTTTAATACTAAGGCATAAACAAGTGTTTGATTTTAAAATCAAATGCCTTATTAATATTTAACCAAATCCTAAAAATATTGGAGCCAAGACTCACAAAGTCCTATGAAATAAATGAAGGCTTAAACAAGGTTGACCTAGGCATATGAGACCATTCGGCCACTCAAGGCATTAACTTAAATTTGATCTTGAATGCAAAATGGGGAAAACTCCTAAGTTTGAATTAGGGCAACATAGACAAAAGCAAAGGCAAAACCCTAAAAATCATTTCATTTGCATCTTTCAACTTTGAAATTCTTTGGCTCTGCCTAGAAGAAGTGCCGCCACCATTGTAAGCTTGACTTGTAGCTTGGAAATGCTTTGGAATCTCAGACCTTTGGTCTTCAGATGGTCGATTCTTTCCTTATGGAAATGGGTAAGTCGTTCTCATGGTATTTCTGTGGCTCCATTTGTATTTTGGAAGGCAGGAAGCCATCAAGGCCATGGCCTTTACATGTATCATTTTCTGATTTTGGTTTCTTTATTCTCCATGTGCTTGCTTGATCACTTTGGCTGCCATGGGAGAGCTCGATTCTTGCATTTGTGAGCTCCATTGGAGCTGGCCGCAGCTAGTCTATTCCTCTATTTCTTAGACAAGGTAAGCTTGACTTCTTCAAAGTTTATTTCTGTGTATTTTCTATCAATGGAAAAGCTTTTAAAAGCTTAAGACACAAAATCTATGATTGTTGTTTTTAATATAAAAAATGCAGACCCAGCTGGTCACGCCATGAATATTTCATTCTTGGATTTTATTGAAGAATTCCTTACTCCATTTCACAATCTCTATCTTCAGATTTTGATCTTTTTATGAAGCAAAGCTCAAAATGGCTTTCATCATTTTTTGAAAATGTAACTGAACCTCCATAAATGGCTCAAGCCATTATGCATTACATACATTTTTTGCATTTTCTTGTAAAACCCTTACATGGGTATCTCTTGATTATGAATCAAATTACTTATTTTGTCTTTCCTGTTGAACACCCCATGTGGGTAAGCTGAAAAATGTAAATACCTTCCTTTTGATCAAAAAACCCCAATGTGGGTATTTTGGAAATGGAGAGAAAACCTCATTTTGTAAAAATCCCTCATTGGTACTTAGAGAAAATGATAGAAAATCTTTATCACTGAAATATTTTCTCATTTTTACATTTTGAGTTCAAACCCTTATGTGGGTACTCCATTCTCTGAATGAAAATACTTATTACTGTATTCTGTGAAAAACCCCATGTGGGTTAGGAAGAAAACTCAACATTTTAAAATCAAAACTTCCTCCTGGGTTATCAACCTAATATGAGTATTCATGGAAATTAAAGAAACCTTCGTATTATCATTGAAGCAAGTGATACTTTCATTTGTAAATCATGACTGTTTAGAAATGAACACTACCTTCTAATTGTATTTGGCATTAATGGAAAGACCAATTGAAACTTTGAATGTTCCCTCACATAGATACTTGTGGAAACCTTTATAAAATGTGTGAAATTAGCTCAAAAGCTGAAGCAAGCTTCTTGTATTTACATTTTTCTGTGCTTAGTTGTAGCTGCATGATTAGTGCATCTCTAGAACTTGGTCCACTTCTCATTGTTTGTTCATTTACTAGCCACACCATTTGCAACTATGTGTTAAAACAACAACATGATAATATGAAACTATCACAGTTGAATGTTCTTCTCTCGCTTCTTCAAAATTCATTGTTGTTTTAACCTAAATGAAACTACACAATTTCCTTTATGATGCTTGGATACCTTCTACCACTCATTCATCACACATGGATGCTTCAAAAAACATGTACTCTCACTTCAGCACTCCTATAACATAATGCATATGAGAACTTGAAGCTCCTTTAGATACTTCCATTATTTCTTAATGTTCTGTTGATGAGGCATATGTATGCCTGTTCACTATCACATTATGAGCATGAAAAATTGCTTGAACAACATGAATAAATGTGACTAAAACACTATATGGCAGCAAAGATGCAATTGATTTGACAGTATTTAAAACTTGCATTTTAGTTTAACTGAATCTATTAAGTTCATTATTCACCTGTAGCTTTCATTTCACTGCTCAGACTTGTAAGTTATGAATAAACAATAAATTTAATTGCTTTGATGACTGTAACTTTTCTTTACTCCTGTAGTTGGATAGCTCAGATGAGCAAGATAAATGTACTTCCTTTCTCAGCCCACTTGTAACTTTAAGGGGCAGCATGTCGAGCTCTACCCTTGTGGGAGCCCATTTTAACCCACATGCTCTTATGTTTTCAAAAAATAATCAGCTTTATGAATTTTCCTATACCTGCATAGGAAACAAATGATGTTAGCAAAAAACAATAAATATAATGATGTTTACTTCTTCAAGTATGATTTTGAACTTTGCTTGATTGTTTTGATGCATTTTTAGCAACATTCTCCATTATTGTTGGTAGCTCATGTAAGGATTTTCATAATCAGAGCTTTAACGGGACTTTCCCAAACTCTTGCAGGTTGATCGAAGCCCGAGGACGAAGGATGGTGCACCATTTCTACATCGACCAACAACAATCAGACAATGATGATTATGTTGATCCTTATGTGTTTTACTTTCTCTCTATCTTCAATAGTGTAGAGTGCTCCTTTCAATATATTGCTACAATTAACTCCACGGCTTGTGTGGATTCTTTAAATTCTCTTTTTGATTTTTCATTTTGAAAAGAAATGCATCAATATGCAAAGTTGTACCATCATTTGTATTCTTGCAATCAAATGAAATCTATAATGTAACCATGTCATGAAATAAATGAAAGCAATGGATGCTTAATCATTTGCATAATCAGCTTGTACTTCATTTTTTCAATAAGCATTAAGGAATACTTCCTAAACTCTGTTATCTCAATAATGCATAACTGATATAGATGCAATCAACAACCTAAAACCATGTAGCAATTAACTGAATCTTTACTTCAAGATATAACAAAATTCAACCAACTCCAACAATCCAGCTATAGTAAAAATTTGGTAACATTTTGGCAATTTTCGCTAGATGCTGGCCAGCTAAGCATTAGACCAGTTGCTTGTAACACTCCATTGGGCACAAAGTCAAATCCGCCCCTTCATGAAACTCAAAAATCTGAACAGCAACACTCCAAACAACAGCAAAATAAAACAAAACAATGCTGAAAGCAAACTAACAGGCCCTGAAGGCCAACTAAAAGACGTGCAACAACGCTTAGGGAAAGTAGGAAAATTGAAAAGATATGTGCGGAAGTACTTATTGCAGCAAATACTCTACTTATTTACAAAATAGAACTTATCTCAAAGGCAATGCTTGAGGTGGATCCCATTTACTGGGATAGACAACACCTCTCTAATCAACTTACAAAGTTGGAAAGCGTTATGCTCCTTGCACTCCGTGATCACATAAGGCCTGTCCCAAATTGCATCAAATTTGGAATGTCATCCAGGTTTATTCTTGTATTCATTCCACTTAAAGACCAGATCACCAATGATGAATTTGTGTGGTCTTGCCCTCTTATCAAAAGAGCTCTTCATCTGAGCTTAATGTATCTCAAGCTGTCTCAATGCTTCCCTTTTGGTTTCTTCGATTTCTACCAGCTATGCAAATCTCACTTCAAGAGGCTGTTCATTCAACAATTCCAGCTCCTTAACAAAACTAAAAGTAGGTAATTCAATAGAGACAGGTAACTTAGCTTCTTTTCCATAAGCAAGTACATAAGGCAAACAACTAGTGGACCTTTTAGGATTCACCCTGTCAGCCCAAAGGGCTAGCTTAAGCTTTTCATGCCATGTTCATTGATTATCTTTGATTGTCTTCTTGATTATCCAGATCAGATTCTTATTTGTGGATTCTGCTTGCCCATTGCCCTGCGGATAATAATTAGAAGACGTATTCAAATAGATATTATTTTTAATTGACCAATCAAAAATCCTTAAACCAATAAAGGCCAAACCATTGTTAGAAATTATTGAATCTGGAGTAACAAATCTTGACACTAAGTCTTGATAGAAATTAAGCACAGATGTCTCATTTGCTTCCTTCAAAGCAACAACTTTAGTCCACTTATTAAAGTAATCCATTGCAGTAAGGATCCACTTATGACCCGTGCTCGAAGGTGGGTTATAGGTCCAATGAAGTCTAAACCCCACTTGGCAAATGGCTACTCCACCTGATAGGATGCAGGGGTAGCGCTGTAAGCCTCTGGTTTCCAGAAAATAAGGCACACTTTTCACAATTTCAAACCCAAGCAATAGAATCTTTAAACGGATCTATCCAATAATAACCAGCCCACATAATTTTCAAGGTTGTTGTTCTTGCAGAAAAATGGCCTCTTGAAGGCCCATCATGAAATTCTCCTAGTGGCTTGCCAACTTGATCAGGCTTAATGCATCTTAACAAGACACCTTGAAAGTCTCTTCTATAAAGAATGCCATCAATAATTGCAAAAGGAATGGATTGTAATCTATAATACCTCCTTTTTTCTCTATCTAAGCCTTTGGGGCACTCACCAATTTTTAAATAATGCATCATTTGTTCTACCCAAGTAGCAGCAGGAACTGGAACAACAACTGCGTCATCATTGTTTAGCACTGTACCAAGATTTTTAGCTTATTTTAAGCTGCTGTCCACTGTGTTTTTTGCAATCTATTCACAAAAACCCTTGCCTTTGACAAGCTTGGTTATTTTAATATCAATATCAAACTCCATAACTTTGGTTATCCAACCAACACGTTTATCATTAATTTCACGGTTCAACGAGAAATCTTTAACAATTGAATGTGCAACTAATAAATGAATTCTGTTGTTTGATAACATATGCCTAAAATTTTTGAGGCTTCTTACAATAGCAAAAACATGCTTTTCAATGAAAGAGTAATTCACCTCATAATCATGCAATACCTAGCTAAAAAATACCATGGGCTACTCCAAGCCTTCATCGTTTTGCTGGCACAACATGGCTGAAATAGTATCTACCCCTCTGAAGGCATAAAGAATAAAATCTATTTCATATTTTGGATTAATGAGGGTAGGAGCAGCTGCAAGGGCTTCTTTTATCTACTCAAAGCTCCTCTTACCTTCCTTGGTCCAACTGAAAGGCATATTTTTCTTAAGCATAACAGTGAGAGGTTGCAGCAAAGTTGCAATGTTAGGTATGAATATCCTTAAAAAAATTATTCTTCCAAGAAAGCTTTGTAAGCTTTTCTTGTGAGCTGGTAATGGCAATTCCAGAATAGCAGAAACTCACTCAGAGCCTATAGAAATACCTTGTTTCGAAACAATGTGTCCAAGGAGTTTACCTTCGTGCACAAAAAAAATACATTTTTTTGGATTAAGAGATATTCCAAACTTTCTGCACCTTTGAAAAATCTGTTTCAAATGCTCAAAATGTTCATTAGCATTTTTGGAAAAAATAGTAATATCATCTAAATAAACTAGAACAATCTTGTTCATGAGACCATGAAAGGCCATGTCCATCGCACGCTGAAATGTTGCTCCAACATTGGATAAGCCAAAAGGCATCTTTTTATAGGCCATAGTGCCCCACTTAGTTGTGAATGCGGTTTTGAACTGATTCTCCTATTTGACCATAATCTGGTTATAACCTGAATACCCATCCAACAAAGAAAATCTGTCAGAACCAGAAGCAACTTGTAAAATCTGCTCCATGGAAGGGAGTGGATAGTGGTCTTTCAGTGACGCCTTATTTAAATCTCATAAATCAACACACAATCTGATTTCCCCACTTTTGTTTCTAACTGGAACTAAGTTAGACACCTAGGTAGTATGCTTAATAGGAAAAATGATACCATTCTCAACTAACTTATTTAGCTCAGCCTTCATAAGATGCTCTAGTTTAGGGTTAAGAGGTCTCTGTTTTTGCCTTACAGGTTTAGCATCAGGTTCTAGTTCAATAGTATACTGGGCTAGTTCTAGATCGAAGGCTTTCAGATCTTTATATTCCCAAGCAAAGACATCACTAAACTCTTGAAATAACATAATAAAAGCTTGCTATTCCTCTTTATTACATACCTTTCCTAGCTTGAGAAGTTTACCTTTGAAAATTTCAATCGCCTCATAGTGCTCTTCCTTAACAGTCATGTTGCATTTATCTTTTCGCACCTAGTCATCTGAGTTGAAAATAGATTCCAAGGTCACCAACCCCTTTGGCAGTTTGTTTGTCTTTAATTGAACAATATGATTATCATATTGTTGCTGCCACTTTTGTTGATTCCCATATGCAAATTCTGCTTTAGCAAGTAAGAAGCTTACAATCTGCTCATCGCTGTCAAAAACCTACCAGCTCATATTATTGTCAGGTACAAAAGGTCTGACTATAATCTTAACATATTGACGTGCCTCTACCTTGTGGATTTCATTTGGAATATCAATCTGATCTCTATGGAAGCGAGCCTATCTGTATGCTTATTTTCATTTCTAGGAATTGAACATATATTGAAAGAATCAAAATCTTCAATCAAATCCCATACATGATGCTTGTAATTTTTAAGTAAATCATTTTTTGCAGCATTCAGATTTCTAACTTGATTCACTATCAGTTCTGAATCACCATAAACACGTAAGAATTTAATACCTCTTTTTTGAGCCCATTCTAGGCCATGTACAAGTGCTCCGTATTCAACTGTATTATTTGTACAGTTGAATGCAAACCTGAAAGCTGAAAAGTATTTATCTCCTTCTGGTGAAATCAACATGGCTCCACCACCAACACCTACATTGCTCCTTGAGCCATCAAAATAAACCCTCCAAAGTTCATTTTCTTTCTCTGTAGGCTGTCCTTCCTTTTTAAACAAATTAGGTATATCAAAATTAGGTTTATGAATCATCTAAACCCCTAATCCTATCTCATCTGTGTGCTGGAAAGGATCAAGCTCATGATCTTTGGTTTCCCATTCATCTAGATTCATATTTTTGATCTGGGTACTGTGGTCTAAGGTCATGGTTTTCTCCTCTAGTACAGGGGTGATGTAGAAGTTAGCGCTTATAGGGTTTGGGATGTATGGCTCGATATGGTCTTTGGCTAGAGCTTTAGATTTTATGGTCACTTTTGTACCATACCTTGTTCTAAAAAACAGGTGAGACCAATCGGAGGAAAAAAACCCACCCAACTTGGCTGTAAAATCGCTTGAAAGGCAAATGGAAAAGTGAGGTGGCAAATCAATAACATGCATATCTTGACGGATCACAAAACTAGGGGATACATGCAAAGTAAGAGCTAAATTTTTGACTATACCAGCAGTTTTAACAACAAACCCATCCAACTGAACTACACCCTTCTGAGAATTGGGTTCATAGACAAGACCTAATGCATCAGCTAAGATTTTAGGCATAACGAAGCTACTTGCACCATAATCGATTATACAGTTATGCACTATTTTATCTCTGTATACACCTAAAATTGGTCTAGAGATTCTGATTAATTGAATACAAATTATTTGATTAATTATCCTAATTTCCTCTACTATTTGAATAGATAGAAATATTTATTTATATAGTTCACGTTCACATTCACATTTAAATTCTTCTAATATCTCATCTTAATTAAATAAACAAAATTAAATACTTTGTTTGATTTAACTATCATTTTCCTATTTTATTCTATCATATCAATCTTAAATTAATTAAATAGAGATCAAAAAACTTTATTTATTAATTGCCATATTCTTCTGTTTAATTTAATAAACAACTTCTATAGTTCGTTTTATTAAATTATTTATCCCTCTTTTGCTAATTTAAATAAATCAAAATATTTTAATTAAGGCATAAGGAATATTCCATCTATATTTCCTCAAAATTGAATTTGATATCCTATGTCTAATTTATGTCTAAATTATGTCAAAATTAATGCTTTGAAACTTCACGAGAAGTTTTGGAGAGAAATTGGAGACAAATTCCAAATTATTCTATCAATCCTCCTCCATCAATCTTTCCTCTTCTCTTGCATGGTGTTTTCATGGGTAGAGACAATCACCAAAATTCTCTCAATCTCCTTCATCTTTCACCATTCAATCCTCCAGATTGAATCCAGATAATCTAACTTATGCACTCTTACTCTGCCAGAATTAAAGTATCAAGCATCAAGCATCCAACATCCAACAATCAAGTTTTCATATCATGGTTGCTTCCTGTAGCTGCATTTATCTATTTCCATGTCAATTCATGCTAGTTTAGTTTCTTTATCATCTAGTATTATCACATTAAGCTCCATATCATTGCATTAGCATCCATCTTGTTCTTTAGATAGTCATTTTAACAGTCACATTGCTTACACAATCTGAGAGCCGCAGTGATTTAATAAATCTTTGGAGATAGAGAATAATATGATGCTTTCAATAGATTATTGTTTTGAATTAGTTCAATTAGCTTTGTCTTTGATATAATGTCATATTAAGAAGTGTCTTTTGTGCTTTACACCTTATTCACACTTACAATTTGGCGCCCACCGTGGGGCATTAACCCCAATTTTATCAGTTTTTTTTTTCTGAAAAGTGTTGCGCAAGTTTTCGACGTGTTCTATTTCAGTGCTTTCATCAAATACTATAGCGCATCCGTGGAAAACTATAGTGCTTTCGTGCTTTGTTTCGACGCTTCCATGTTACTACAATGCATCCATCAAAAATTTCAGCGCTTTCAACTTTAGCGCTTCCATTACCTGTTTCGGTGCATCGGTGATTTAGCGCTTCTATGGCAAAATTCGGCGCTTCGGTGTCCTGTTTCAGTGCTTTCGAGTTATAGCGCATCAGGTAAAAGTTATAGCGTTTCGGTGGACTGTTCCAACACTTTTGTAAATTCAGTCTGGATCCGATGCGACCACGGCCAGATTTTATTTTTTTCACAGTTAGACTAAAATTTATCAATCCTAGGATAGTCACTTCTGGTTTCTAAACTGAATCAATCTTATGGTAGCCACTTTTTGTTTTCTAAAAGAAATTTTTATCAATCCTAGGGTAGTCATCACATTTTTGCAGTATAATTTAAAAAGAACATCATGATTTTTGTGAAGCAACACCTTCACATAGATTAGAAAATTGTCTTTTTGGGCTTAAAACATAACAACTTATATGTTGTGCTTGTGGTGATTAAGCTTATACTCTCCCCTTAACTGGGTGATCAAAGCACCAGATTCACTTTTACTTCATGCTATTTACACTTTATTAAATCCTTTAGAAGCCCTGCCGTAGTGGGAAAAAGTACTGACCCTATGGGAACGACCTAAGTGGGAACACCTAAAGCCAAGGATTCCAACCCACTATAATAAAATGCAAGTTGTTGATGAAAGTCCAACTTGATGGTAGTGAGCAAGATAACCATCCCCAAAATCTTTGTTCTAAAGATTGGGAGGTCTCCTGAGGGAGTTTATCAATTGCCGCACTGCATGGAAGCCCTATTTACGAACCATAGAGTAGTATCCCGCCGAGTCAGTATCCATACATTATCATACTCATGGTGCAAGGGGAGGGAAGAATCTGCCCCCAAGACACTCACCATATAATTTCCAAGGACTGTTTTCTCAAAGGACGAGAAATCCAACTCTAAGTACGCGCCTGGAAATGACAAAAACACGGGCGCCCTGTAGGGGGTGAAATGACTGTGTGAGAACACAATTCAAGATGTGGGATGTGAGTATAATGATGACCTATTTGTCTTTAAGTGTGAGTCTGTCTGATTTATGTACAATTGTCAAAGCAACCCGTGAAAATCAATAAGGACCATTCGTGGTTCTTGAACATACATGATCTATTCAGTTTAAAACAATTATTTACAATTGCTTGCTGTGTTTTCATAAATTCATTAGAATCATATTAATGATCATCCTGAAAGCAACAAAGGAAAGTTAGAATAGAAAATCCATGCTTCAAAAGTGGAAGTCCACCACGTTTGTCAAGAGAAAAATCAAAATCACAAAACCCAAGAAACCTTTTAGTTATCGAGATAAATTAAGAAGAGGGCATTTTCTATATCAAAATCAAACTCTTTTTACAACATAGAACATTCATCCACATATATCATGATTTTGCTAGGGGTCACACTTTAGATTACACAGTAGAACCACTCTATTCACGAGCCTTCTTCCAAAGGAGAGCTCTCACACAGTATCACAACCGTAGTCAGCGCATACGTCGTTATTATCTTCCACAATCCATGATATAGTATGCCACAAGGCCAGATCAAATTTTACAATAGAGAGTCTTAAAAGTCCTATTTTTAGCACTCTGGAAACCTGTTTCAGCGCTTCGGGTCACTATTTTAGTGCTTTTGTGAAATAGCGCTTTCGGGCACTATTTTAGCACTTACAATCTTTATTTTAGTGCTTTCATTAAAACAACGCTTTCATCATCTGTTTCAGCGCTTCTGTCAAGATAGCACTTCCATCACTTTCTGCAGCGCTTTCGAGCATTGTTTTAGCGCTTCTGTCAAGATAGCGCTTCTGTCGCTTGTTTCAGCGCTTCAAGACTCTGTTCTAGCATTTTTGTGAAATAGCACCTTTGTACTTTGTTTTAGCGCTTTCAAAATAGAGAGTTCAAAAGTCTTACCAGTCAGTCAATCAGTCATTTTATCCATAGTTTTTATCAGAACCAAGTTTCTTTTTATCAAAATCACTATCTAGAGACCGAAATTAAAAAGGTTTATACAAATTTCCGATCTTATCAACCAAAACAAGATCTTGCAAATTAGAAGTGTCAAATCAAAATACACAATCAATTACTACATTGAGGTTTCATCATTAAGATACTATCATCCTTTATCACGAAACCAAGTATAGTAATCAAATTTTTAACATAGTCTCATCAATAAGATCAGTCATCTTATTCAACTTTGTTAAAAGTTCAATTGACATTTTTCCAGCATAGAAGATCAACATTTCGGAAAAAAGGGTAAAATTTGTATGCCAATCTTCACTAGATCCCAAAAACAGAGACTCTTAGAACAATAAATTGAAACATCCCAAACAATGGTAGAAGAAAATCCTTGGAACAATCTGAACCAAAATGATAAGAATGAAGTAACTCCAGAGGATATTTAGATAGTTGAACAAGATCCCAAGTTCCATAAATTTATGGAAAAGATTTTAGAACAAAATATTGAGAAGTATCTTTTGATGTTGGTTGAATCGGGTGCTAAACTTCCCAAGGACTTTCATGTGAATCGTCTGAAGGAAGCACCTGGAACAAGTGAGACTAAAATACTGCAACCTACACAAACAATAGATCCAGTTGCTACTTTGACATCTCAAATGCAAATGTTACAACAACAGATACATGATATGATGAAAGGAAGTACCAAAAGATATGCGATACAAGACATTTTTCCTTATCCTTTCGACACAACAGTCAGCCTAATACCTTTTCCAAGACACTGTGAATTCCCAAAGTATGACAAGTATAATGGAAGAATGGATCCGATAGATCATATCCAGGAATTCAAAACAATGAGCCTTGAGTTTGCCCAAGAGGAAAACTACTTAATGAGATTATTCCCAAGGAGCTTGGGAGGTGCATGTATGGAATGGTTCTCAAAATTACAACCAGGTATCAGGACTTTTGAAGAACTTGTCAACAATTTCATCTCCTAGTATTCATTTAACATCCAACATGATGTTACAATAAAGGATCTTTATAACCTAAAACAAAACAAAGGGGAGATGTTATTGTCTTTTCTACAAAGATGGCGATGACTATTCACCAGATATCCTCGATCCATTCCCGAGGAAGAAAAGATGGAGTTGTTCATTGACAACTTGACGAAGGAAATGAGTTATAGGCTTGAATTACAATGTACTCCCACATTCGAAAAAGTAATAGAAAATGGTCTTAAAATTGAGGAAGCACTAGTCAAAAGAGGAGTTATCAAGCATTTCAATGATAAAACGAATAACACAAATAAATCCTCCTATCAGTACTCAAGCAGTGATAAGCCAAAATTTTGGAAAAATAATCGAAACACAACTACCAATGAAATAACAAATGATTCCCAAAATGTCAAACCGGTTTTTAACTTGACAGCATCTACATCAAAGAATCAAAACAATGATAAAATTGTCAAGTCAAATATCATACAAAGCAACGAGATCGTAAAAACATAGTCATATCAAAAACCATCAAATCGGCATAGGTTCACACCTTTAGGCCAAATGATAGAATCAACAATAAAAGAATTAGTGACCAGTGGCCTTATCATTGCACGAGAAGCCCGATTCTGGGATCCAAAGGTCAAACCACCATGGTGGAATGACGCAGATTACTGCAACTTCCATAATAACAAAGGCCACAAAACCAATGATTGTATGGAGTTGAAACATGCAGTACAAGATTTGATCGACAACAACAAAATATATGTGGAGGGACCTCAAAATAATAACAATCATTCTGCCTTCAAGGACCCTTTGCCAAACTATGACAAAGGAGCATCATCATCTTCAAACAACAAAGGTAAGAACATCAATCATGTCTATGACAAAACAATCCTTTGTTTATCTGAAGTAGAGAGTGATCATACAGTTGGTCATGACATTGACGAATGCAAAATCAACAACACTACCCCTTTGGATTTGCTCCCAAGCATACAAAACTCTGAAAATCAAATCAATGTCTTAAAAATCAGAGACTGTCAGGAACATCAACCAGCGAATGTAATGACTAGGGGGCAATCCACGGTAGTGTTAAAGGGAGCTGGGTCTACACATGCAGTTCCACCTCCATCTCATTATAACATTATCAATCAACTGCAAAAAATTCTTGCACAAATATCGATACTAGAACTCCTTAAATTATCACCATCACAAAAGGAAGTTCTAGAACAAGCACTAGTAGCCACTACGGTACCAAAGAATCCAGATGTTTGTCAGTTCCAAGCTATGGTGGGGCATTTGACTACCCCGCATTGTCTATCATTCTCCGAATAGGTTGATGTCTCACTAAACCATCCCCATAATACCGCATTCCATATCGAGGTCTTAATCCACAATCATCGCGTCAAAAGAGTCTTAATAGATGGGGGAGCTGGTCTGAACATTTTCACTCTCAAGTTAATCCATGCACTAGGTTATTCAGATGATGCTATTGATGCTCGAAGAAAAATGACTATAAAAGAATATGATGAGGAGGAAAGATCGTCTAAGGGATTAATTGTGTTACCCATTCAAGTGGGGCCAATGATGAAACACATGGCATGTCAAGTGTTGGAAAAAGAGTTAACATATAACATACTCTTAGGACAACCATGGATCCATGAAATGCAGGCTGTACCTTCAACATGTCATCAATGTTTGAAGTTTCCAATAAATGGATAGGAGGTGACTATATCTACTGATTATAATCATCCTCAACATTGTGACACAATTAGAATCTCCCAAGATACCTTGGTGCCTCACAACAGGGAAGCATCCAGCTCAAGATCATTCAACGAAGAACAACGTCCAAGTATCACCACCAAGTGGGTAGAGAAGAAGGGTAAAGAAAAAGAAACAAGTCCTATTGAAACTCAATCATAGATAATACGGATCCACAAACTTCTTTATCACAAAAATTTCAAGAGCAAGTACAACTGACTGACATGGGAATGGGAACATATTCTATGGAGCAATCGCTTAACCTATCACAATTAATGCCATCTCCTAAGACATATCGACAACCATCTATGATAAAATCTCAAACATCATTACCAATCACAATTCTTGATGAAAGGTTTGTCAGAATAGGTACCATAGAGGATGAGTCAGACAAAAAAGAAATCTTGGATTGGCTCTACAAGGATGAGGAACCCTCTACGTCAAATACCAATATCAAAAATAACATCAACATCGACAAATATGGCAAAGGGAAAGTGATCCTAGAAAAAATGGGATATGAGGGACAAGGACCTGTTAGATTAAGGAAGGATGGAATCATAGAGCCTATTCAACCCCTCACTCTACATTCAAAAGAGAAGCCAGGAATAGGATACTCTGAGGAAGAAAAATAGGAGATGACAAAGAAGGTTGTAGAAAGAATCCTTCAACTTAGAAATAGCTCTGAGATAGATTCAAATGAATATGAATGGGACTCATGTTTCGATGTATCTTTCATTGATATTCATATTGATGTCATCCAACAATATACACCTACGCGTGAGGAGGGCCAAGGCTTTGGGTCTAGACCAATCGTGGCAGGGTCACTAAATATCGATGATTCAAGTGGGGACGAACAGACCTCGAGTGAGCTAGACGATCTTTAAGAGGGTACCATCATTGACCTTGATATTCCAATAAACAACTATGATGAAATGGCTTCCCAAACCCTTACATCCATCAACCCAAATGAATCCGATGACCTCATGCCATTAATCCATCCAGAACTCATTGACTGGGAACCTATCGAACCTTTGACTATACCAATATTTACAGACGATGATGCCATCGTAAATTTCCTATGTCATAGTGAACTTGGCATAGGTTCTATTTGTAATACTCATAACAACACGACTCGGCAGGAGGGTGTCAAATCTTCTAGTTGCAAAAGTGAAAACAGGGAAAATAGATCTAATGGTGAAAACCATTCTATGGTAGCATTAGATCTGGAAAAATAAAAAATAAAGAACGCATCTAATGGTGAAAAAATTTCTGAGGCACTGAAGGATGGAAGATTTGACACTCTTCCGGAACATTATCATGAGTAATCATCAGTCCTGGTAGAACCAACACAGTCTGTGAACATCGACACTGAAGAAAAGACAAAAATCCTACATCTGGAAGAATCCATGACAGATCAAGAGAGACCATAATTCATCAATTTCTTTATGGAAAGAAGCATCAACTTTTCTTGGTCATATTTCGATATGCCAAGCTTGGATCCAAATCTACTCATGCATCATTTGTCTTTGCCTACAGGAATCAAGCCTGTCAAGCAAAAATTGAGAAAAATGCATCCCCATATTGCATTTTAAATGGTAAAGGCAGAGCTAAAGAAATTGTTGGATGCTGGATTCATAAGGTCTATAGACTACGCCGAGTGGATATCAAACATTGTACCTATTTCAAAACCAGACAATAGCATTAGGATATGTACAGATTTTAGGGACCTAAATAAAGCATGCCCAAAGGATGATTTTCCATTACCAAATATAGACATCATTGTGGACTTGAAGGCAGGGCATGCCATGTTGTCAATCATGGACGGTTTCTCTGGGTACAATCAAATAAAAATAGCCCTAGAAGATTAGGAAAATATGGCTTTTACATGTCCATGGGGAACCTTCTGTTGGAACGTCATGCCATTTGGTCTGAAAAACGCAGGAGCCACCTATCAAAGAGCAATGACAACAATCTTCCATGATATGATGTACACCTTCATGGAGGATTAAGTGGATGACATCTTGGCAAAATCTGGTACTAGGGAAGGACATCTGCATATCCTAGACAAAATCTTCACACGACTAGAGAAATTCAATGTCAAGTTAAACCCCAAGAAGTGTGTCTTCGGGGTCACATCAGAAAAACTATTGGGGTACATTGTCTCGAAAAAAGGCATTGAAGTGGATCCAATGAAAGTCAAAGCGATAATGGAGATGCCACCTCCTAAGAATATCAGTCAACTTAGATAACTACAGGGAAGGCTCCAATCGATCAGAAGATTTATTTCCCAACCGGCGAACAAAAGTCATCCTTTTAATCATCTATTGCATAAGAATGTGGTTTTCAAATGGGATAATGGGTGTGAAACAACGTTCAATCAAATAAAACAGTATCTAATGTCACCACCTATTATCATACCACCAACAAAAGGAAGGCCTCTCATATTGTACATTGCCACAACAAATATCTCTTTGGGGGCACTATTAGCGCAAGAAGATTATGAAGGAAAAGAACATGCCATCTACTATATTAGTAGGACATTAAATGGATATAAAATAAATTAAAATTTCATAGAGAAATCTTGCTTGACGATGGTGTTTTCTACTCAACAGTTGAGATACTATATGTTGACTCATACAATCAAGCTAATAGCAAAGATCGATCCTTTAAAATATCTACTCAGTAAAGCTGCCCTAATAGGTAGATTGGCAAAGTGGGTCATGCTATTAAGTGAATTTGACATTCAATATGTGGAGAGAAAGTAAATCAAGGTCAGGTAATTGCTGAACAATTAGCTGAGGCTCCTTTACCAGATGATCAACCAACGACAATGGAGTTTCCGGATGCAGACATTCTGACAGTGATACCCCAACAATGGGTATTATATTTTGATGGATCATACACACATCGAGGATCAGGAGCAGGGATTTTGTTCATCTCTCCACAAGGACACACCATTCCAAAATCATATAGACTGATGTTTTAGTGTACAAACAATGTGGCAGAATATGAAGCATTAATCATTGGGGTCAAAATAGCAATTCAATGGAAGATCACAGACTTACAGGTATATGGGGACTCTCAACTAGTCATTTATCAAGTGAATGATGAGTATCAAATAAAAGACAAAAATTTGATGCCCTACAAGCAACAAATAGATGATCTGAAATAGTTCTTTGTTAGTATCAAGTTTGATCAAATTCCAAGGGTGGAGAACAAAGCAGTGGATGCTATGGCCACAATTGCTTCATTATTACAATTGCCGGAGAAACGTGTTTGTTATGAGTTTATGGTAGAACAAGTATCATGTCCTTCCACTTATAATTCAGAATCTGCTACCATCTGCCATCTAGAAACCATTGAAACCTTCATCTATGAAAAGACCTATGCTTACTTGAAAGATGATATCCTTCCTACTGATCTATCCAGGAATCGAAAATGAAACTTTATCCGCCAATCCACCCGACATACTTTAATCCCAAATATACTTTATCGTCAAGGTCTTGATGGCACCTTACTCCAATGTCTAGAGCACAACAAATCTGAAACGACCCTATGAGAGGTTCACGAGAGTATTTGTGGCACTCATTTGAGTGGGATAACTCTAGCCAAGAAACTCCTCCGTTTGGGATATTATTGGCCATGCATGGAGAAAGAATCCTATCAATTTGTCAAGAAATGTCAAAAGTGTCAGATTCACAAAAATTTGATTCATGCACTAGCACAAGAACTACATCCGTTCACATCCACATGGCCTTTTTGTCAATGGGGCCTGGATCTGGTAGGAAAAATAAATCCATCTTCATCCAATGGACACAAGTTCATTATCACGGCTACAAAATATTTCACAAAATGGATAGAAGCAGTGCCTCTTACAACAATAACTGGCAAGCAGATCTCCTCTTTCATCTTGAATTACATAATATGTCGGTATGGAATCCCTCAATCCATTATCACTGATAATGGACGACCTTTCAAGAATCAAGATGTCCAAGAGCTATGTGAGAAGTTTCATATCCAACATCATTTTTCAACACCGTATTATCCTCAAGGGAATGGCCAAGTAGAGGCCTCGAACAAAAAAATTCTCAAAAAGACGGTTAACAATGTTGGACATGATTGGCATGTTCAACTCAATCTTGCACTATGGGCCTATAGAACAAGTATCAGAACACCAACAAGAGCTACACTATATGCCTTGGTCTACGAGTCAGAAGCCATATTGCCCATTGAAGTTGAAATTCCATCCCTTCGTGTATCACTTAGAGGAATCATTTCAGATGAAGACTATAGGGTATCTAGACTGCAAGAACTAGAATTGTTGGATGAGCATCGTCAACAAGCTGTTAATCATCTAACGGCTTATCAACAGAGAATGTCAAGGAGTTACAACCACAAGGTAAAACCGAGGGTCTTTCAGGTTGGTGATTTGGTACTAAAGGAGAACCCTAGGAATCAACAGGACATGGAGAAGAAAGGGAAATTTGAGCCTAACTGGCTTGGTCCTTTTATTGTCATATCAGTATATGGATCAGGGGCATATCAACTATCAGCGTCAGAAGGGGATTTGTTTGATGAACCTATCAACAATATTCATCTCAGAAAGTTCTATACTTGATTCTCCCATTGCACGGGTACTTCTGAAAATGGTTTCCTTGATGAAAACCTGACAAACAGGCATCTTGGCAACACAAAAATACAAATAAAATAAAATAGAAGATACAAAAAAGGAAAATAAAAAGAGAAAAATGAGAAATATATACAAAACAAAGGGTGTAATCAAAAAATATTGGTGAAAACTTGGAAATAGGCGTCATATGTGATTCAAAGATCAGCTTTCCCATCTATTTTTGAACATATCAGGGTCATTAAAGTCTGGCAATCAATATCATTTCATATCATCTCAATAGTCTTGCCATTTTTGCATCCATATCAAAATCATTTTTCACATAGTCAAGTCTCACTACAAAGGTTGGGGGCAACATCTGGATATCACTAGGGGCAACAAAAACATCGATTTCACCAAAAGGCGAACAACAGTATGGTAGGAATAATGAAAACAAAGATCAAGACACAACATCAATCACCATCAAAGAGACATCAAACATCCGTATCGTATCAAAAATCCAAAAACATGTCAAAAAGTTAGTCTAAAAAAGCAAAATCCAAAAACATAGGTCTGTGTTAGTTGAACTACGTGGTCTCTGTGTGTGTAACGTAGGCAAGGCTAATCTTTGATCAACCCTCGAGACCCCTAGGATAGGTTAGTAGGTTAGGTCTTTGGTCAAAATTGGAAAATCCAAAATCATCACAAAATCAGGATGGATGATCTAAAATCTGAATAATGATTTGAAACACTCTAAGTAGAAAATGGATAAATTGTATTTTTTGATTATCATTTCTTTGGATTAACTCGATGATGTATTGAACTAGAGAAACAAGGACGAAGAATGATGTTTTTATTATCTACTATCTGTAAGTTAATCATATAAATGTATGAATTATGGGGGGATGTTCTATGCAAATGTATCACCGATGACATTCAGAATTCACACATTAAAATGATTAATCACTGCCTGTTTACGCAATGAATGCTCAGGTCATCTCGGTTCAATTATACCTAGATGCTTGTGTTCACTTGCAATATCAAAAATCATGAAAGAAGTACTCAGGTCGTCATTGGTCTAACACATACCATTGACGCTTGTACTCACTTTCGACATCAAATAAAAGCTCAATGATGACACAAAAAGCACAAAAGTACTGTTAAAATGACAATGGTTTTGTATATAGTTGCATGATAAAATTAGACTACATTCATCATAATTCATTATCTGCAGAGTATTTGTTGCATAAAGGGTTCCAATAAATGATTATCTTATCTACAAATAAGACTGAGTATACTTGACATAAATCCAAAAATCATCAAACACATGTAGGAGTCATTATCTCATCATTAAGTTTTGTCATTTCATCATACATAAAATAAATTATGCATTAAATTGTACCATAAACACATCATTTGTCATCCATACATTTTATCACATTTAAAATAAATACAAGTCATGTCATTGTTATCATTACATCATTCATTATCATTCATCATAAGATCATTTTTTATCATTATCACATTTAAAATAAAAAGCATTTATCCATCCATCCATACATTTTTATCACATTTAAATATTCATTAATATATCGATCCTCATTTAGAGATTCATACATCACATCATACATCCATGTATCATATATTCTACAAAATGCATTTATCATAGAATCATTACATAAAATAAAAGCATTTATCATTACATCATCACATTTGAAATAAAATCATTCATATAAAACATCACATAATAAATGCATCCATCACATAGAAATCATAAACCACCATAAAATCACATCAACTGCATCTCATATATATATAATCAGTGTCAAGTATACAATGAAGTCTGAAAATAAGACTACATCATCAAAAATGAGGTAAATCGTAGTATACATCATGTCTCAAAAAGGAATATCTTAGAATCACAATAGCATCTATGATCTGCTACTGCCAGAATGTGCGGGCCCAATAGGACCAATACCACCAACACCCCCAAAAGAACCAAGATCTCTGGGATCTCTACGTGGAGGCTATGTCACAGCCTCACTCACTGTCCGAGTATGAGTCTGCCCGGATCTCGACGGGGCATAGCTGACTCTGCGATCAACAGGCACTGCATAATGATATCTGCCCCGATAAAACTCAGCCTCTTGGCTAGCCCATAGAACCTCTCTCATGTAATCTCCCACTGAGGTACCATTGACCACTCTCTATAGGGTCTCAACGGTCTCCTGTGCCCTCTCAGAAATCTGACGTGCACTGTCTCGCTCGGCTGTTAATGTGGCAACCTGAGTTTGCACAACGACCAACTATCCTTGAACCTGTGCTAGAGCCTGAGCATGGGCCTGAGCCTGAGCCTGCATCTGAGTCCGCGTCTAAACAAGCGAACCCCGGGCTTGTACCAACTGTCCCTGCAATGTCTGTACCTATGTCTGCAGACCTGCAATCTGTCTCTGGTGGTCCACTGATGGTACTGTCACTACTCGCCTCTTGTGAGGCCTACTAGATGACGAACCACTATTGACTAGCCCTACCCCTCTACCACCTCCGCTGCCACCATCACTGTCATTGCTGGTGCTGTCATCACTACCACTCTTCGTGCTACTGCCCGACGGAGTACCACCCTCAGTATCCATAGAACCCTCGACCACATCCTCCTCTATAGGTAACGGTGCTGGCTCATCTGGAATGGTGATGTGAGGATGTGGAACGAAAGCCAAAAATGCAGCGTATTCCTCTGTAACTAGTGCCTCGAGAATGTCTCTGCGCATGTCCCAGGGTGATGGCTGCAGTGCCTTGTATCCCTCTACTAAGACATCATACGACAAACAAGGCCCCCAATCAGGTATATCACTCTATCGCCTAGCATAGTGGGCTACCCTCTGTGGCATACACTAAACGATGCCATATTGCCTGTACACTCGTCGAAGTAAAAACCTCTCTAATACAAAGGGTGTCTTGCCAATCAAATACATGGAATCACAGAGGTACCCCAACACTGCATCGTCCTCATCCCACTTCTCACAGTCTAAGTATGGCTACCAGGTGACAGTCTCTGTATCATGAAAAACTCACCTCCAATGTTCCATCTTACCCATCCGAGCCTGGGTAAGCCAACCTCTGTACCTAAACACATACAGTATGCCTACTGGTTTGTCCGCCACTGGAAATGGTTGAGTAATCGAAAAGTGCTCCCATGCCCACACCTGTAATAGGGTCATCCCTGCTGATAAGCTGCGTGCCCCAAGGTACACCACTGAATGAAGATCATGATAGAGATGTGCCAGCATGCACATCCCCCATGCATATCTCGTACCATGTATGATTATGATCTCTAAAGTCCTGCCCCAACCCACAAGGAATCCCTTTGACCTACGATTAGGGCAAAAGAAACCTCCAATAAATCTAGCAAGCACTACTGTTAGTGTCACATATGAATGAAAAATCCTCCTCCATCGGACGCTCGGACCTGCAATATCTTGATCCTGAATACTCTACGGAGAGCATCTCTCCCACCAGCCTCATGTGAATCATACACTATGATCTCCCCCATAAATGGAATGTGCAGAATTTTCCACACATCCTCAGGTGTGACCGTCATCTCACCAGTGGGTGAATGAAAGGTGTTGTGGTCACTATGCCACCTCTCAGCCAAAGCAGTGAAAAGACCCCGATTAATCCTAATCTGGGGCATGTCAAGTAAACTGGTCAGGCCGCATCGACCTATAATCTGAATCTCATTTGGTGTCAGATGAGGTATCAGGTCAGTAGTCCAAGGAAACCGCTCTCACATCTGGAGATTACCCAGACGCTCCTATCATCAATGAAAAATTTAAAATCAGTGCACTATGTCAAGAAATCAAAAGTCATTCTACTATCAAGTCTAATCCAAAATTGGTATGAATTTTCGATCAAAATTCATGGGCAAACATCAACAAAACCTCACCTATCATGAGGTTCATCAAACATTATCTAAACTCACCTATCATAAGATTTATTAGATATTGAATCATTTCCTCGCCTATCATGAGGATCATCACAAATAGGATTTCTTCTTGCCTATCATGAGAGTAAGTCTTATTTAAATTATTGAAATCTAACATCATGAATTTGGATCATCAATCATACCAATACGAAGAATGGACATGATCAGAATTGACGAAATCAAGGTTAACTAAGTCAAAATGTGCAATTCTAACATGGATGCGCTAAAATAGGCATCCAAAACACTAAATCTCAAAAGTGCTACTTTATCAGTCAAAGGCGCTAAAACAGGCATCCAAAGCGCTAAATCTCAAAAGCGCTACTTTATTAGTCAAAGGCACTAAAATAGGCACCCAAAGTGCCAAATCTCGAAAGCGCTACTTTAGCACTTCGATGCACTATAACAGGCACCCGAAGTGCTATTTTACCCTAAACGATGTTTTACCGCATCAGAGCGCTAAAATATTCCATCAAAGCACCACTTTACGAGAAGCACTAGAATAGATCATGAAAGCGCTAATCTACCAAATCAAAGTGATAGAACTCTTTAGGCACTAAAATCCAACATCAATGCACTATTTCGACCTTCCTAAGCGCTAAATCAACGAAAGCGCTACACTATCCTATGGAAGTGCTAGAGAAATTAACGTATGCGCTAAATCTCAAAGCGCTAAAACACCTACTGAAAGCACTACACTGAAGTGAAAGCACTACAACACGGCTTGGAAGTGCTAAACTAACTAAAAAATGCCAAAAGCAATAAAAAGAATAAAAAACGAGGAGGATAAGGGGTACATATTGGAGGTCCATACGCGGCCGGCTGTTGGTGACGTCGAACGTGCTTGAAATGGTGAGTGTGGTAAGGGATTGGCATCCTGATCCAACTGGCTGAAATGTCTCTCCAACAAGATTTTTCAAACTCAAAAGTACAAATGACCTTTTGGACTATATATAGCTTTTGGAAAGAGATTTTTGGTGGGTTTTATTATATTTTAATTAATTTTATCCATGATATTAATTGAAATTCATCTGCGAGCTGTATTTTTCTTCATCATTTGTCGGGAGATAAATTATTTCATCATTATATCATCATAGAATCATCAAATCATCATGAAAATTTCAAAAATCTAAAAATCATCAAATCATTAATTTATCTCCCGAGGGGGCATATTATCAGCAATCATATGAAAATCAATGTTTGGGGCATGTCTGGGGCATACAATTTTTTTTTTTTTTTATCATCAATCCTGACAGTAGCAGCAAAATTTTCTTCAAAGCAATGCGTAAACACATCACTTCGAAGAGGGGCAAAATGTATACACCTAAAATTGGTTTGGAGATTCCGATTAATTGAATACAAATTATTTGGTTAATTATCCTAATTTCCTCTACTGTTTGAATAAATAGAAATATTTATTTATATAGTTCACATTCACATTCATATTTAAATTCTTCTAATATCTCATCTTAATTAAATAAAAAAAATACTTTATTTGATTTAATTATCATTTTCCTATTTTATTCTATCACATCAATCTTAAATTAATTACATAGAGATCAAAACACTTTATTTATTAATTGCCATATTCTTCTGTTTAATTTAATAAACAACTTCTATAGTTCGTTTTATTAAATTATTTATCCCTCTTTTGCTAATTTAAATAAATCAAAATATTTTAATTAAGGCATAAGGAATATTCCATCTATATTTCCTCAAAATTGAATTAGATATCCTATGTCTAATTTATGTCTAAATTATGTCAAAATTAATGCTTTGAAACTTCACAGGAAATTTTGTAGACAAATTGGAGACAAATTCCAAATTCTTCTCTCAATCCTCCTCCATCAATCTTTCCTCTTCTCTTGCTTGGTGTTTTCATGGGTAGAGACAATCACCAAAATTCTCTCAATCTCCTTCATCTTTCACCATTCAATCCTCCAGATTGAATCCAAGCCTCTCTTTGCCATCCCTGTGCATTTCTACAGCCATGAAATTCTATTAATAAAGCCTCATTGAACCAAGAAAAGGATCCAGATAATCTAACTTATGCACTCTTACTCTATAGGAATTCAAGCATCAAGCATCAAGCATTAAGCATCCAACATCCAACAATCAAGTTTTCACATCATGGCTACTTCGTGTAGTTGCATTTATCTGTTTCCATGTCAATTCATGCTAGTTTAGTTTCTTTATCATCTAGTATTATCACATTAAGCTCCATATAATTGCATTAGCATCCATCTCGTTCTTTAGATAGTCATTTTAACAGTCACATTGCTTACACAATCTGAGAGCCGCAATGATTTAATAAATCTTTGGAGATAGAGAACAATATGATGCTTTCAATAGATTATTGTTTTGAATTAGTTCAATTAGCTTTGTCTTTGATATAATGTAGTATTAAGAAGTGTCTTTTGTGCTTTACACCTTATTCACACTTACAATCTCCAATAATCAGACTTAAATAAAATGGAGGAGGCTTTACCTCTTTGGTTTTTTGCTCACTCTTGGCTTCTGAGCTGTTTGTGAGAACAACTTTGGCATTCTTTTGAATATTATCAGAAACAAAAAGCTCTATTAAAGCATCCTGCATCAAAACCTTTTGACCCAAAATATGCAATGCATCTATAACTAACATATTGACAGTTGCTTTCTTAAGATGTTCAAGCACGTTGAAAGAAATAGGGGTCACCTTTTTCTGGTTTTTTTGTGACAACAACATCGCTTCCTTTCTGTAAAGGCTATGATTGCATTTTTGACTATTCTTTGCCAAGTATTTCTTGGCCCCTTTGCAGAATTTGCACCTTAGGTTGAACTGCAACATTAGTATTTGATGCAGGAACAAGTTGTTTGTCTTTTGTTGACTACTGCTATGAATTTCCAGCTTGCTGTCCCAAATCCATTGCTCTCTTTTTTGATCTCATGTTGGCTAAAACAGGAGAATCTTACTGATCCTGACCGTTCATGCCACAAAACTCAAAACTCTGCCAGTTTGGCAAAGCAACCTCGAAGCTTTCTTGCTATTCTAGAATTTGACTTGGAACACTTTCTGAACCTGCATAACCATTTTGGACCATTAAAGCTCGATTTCTCATGCCGTTAGCACATGCTGATTGGCTATGGGGCTGATTGCATGGATAGCACTAGTCACAATCTTGAGCAAGGTTATTTTACGACATGAGTTCCTTTGACGAACTGGTAGCATTCGGGTTGTAGGGCTGAAAAGGTTTAGGATTAAATTTTTTCCTTTGGCCTTGGTAATCATTTTGAAAGGTTGGCCTATTATGTTGGTTTTGTTGGTATG
>CM021100.1:142853506-142937067 GCA_007115665.2 Sequoiadendron giganteum | reverse complement strand
TATTCTTCTCATTTGCAAGCTGCACTAAGTCTGCATGTAAAATCATGATTAGAGTCACCAGGTATATTGAAAAAGGGCCTCCAAAAGGCTGAAAAAATTGCTACATACACCAAACAACAACTTTAAAGTATTAAAATTCTCTAAAATTGATTTTCAGAGTCCCACTGGGTGTGCCAAAAATTGTTATCAATCAGATATGCACCCTTTTTAGATTTGCATAAATCTAACTATCTATTGACACATGGAAACCTTCTTCAGATGTGGGTGATCTTAAACAAAGAAGGAATCTCTAGAGTGAGCTGGTTCTCCGAATAATAATCTATTCTAAATGATTTATTGAGGAAAAGGGTAGAAAGATGAAGTTGAATGAAACCTATTACTAAAAATGACTTTCAGGATTTAAAGATGACTTTGGTTTCTCCCCAAATAGTTCACAAAAAGCAACAAGAATTCACAACTTCTCATGAACACTTAACACAATAATGATTTGCATGAAGATTCAGATTTTGAATACAACATGCAACCTGTACTTATGATCTTTCTGCACCAAACTACAATTCAAGGACATGACAAGGATTCTATAAACAAAAAGTACAAATTACATCAAACTGAAAACTGCAATTGACACAAAATTGAGAAATAGGAAAAGTTGTTTCTATTAACTGAAGGAGTATTACAAGTCTGAGTACAAATTTATGAGTTACAAGACTCTCTGCATGAACAAGAGAGGAAGAGCCAAAAAATCTGAACTAGAAAAACACTAAGTTTTTCTCTAAGATATACCTCAAAACCCTAATCCGAGCTCAAAGAAAAAGCTCCAAGAAAGGCACCAAAAATTGCCCAAGAAGATGGCACAAAAGTGGAAAAGTCTCACTTTTTGCATGTACATATTAAAAATCTCCTAAAAATAGATCTACTTTGCTTTAAAAGCAAAAAAAAACACCTTATCTCTCCACCAAGAAGCTCAAATTTGACCAAGAGGAAAAAGTCAACATCAATCTGCTAAAAATCGCAAAGAAATATAACAATTTATAAAGCATTGTTTTATTCCTGCTTCACAATGACTTGCAAATTCTTTACAATTGCTTTATTTTTGCAAATAAAGATAGAAACTCTTTTACAAAACATCACCTTATTACTCCATTTCAATCTTGATTTTTCTGACAAAAAATCATAAAAATAATATGCGCCTCTATTACACATTGCATGATTAATTGATTTCTTTTAAAATCAATTAAAAAATAAAAATGCCTAAATGATCTGGATTTTAATCCAAGGCATGAATAATATCAATACCTATACTTAATTGCTCCTCCTAAATCAATTAAAATCTCTAAAGTATTTAGCCTTTCTCCATTTTAATACTAAGGCATAGACAAGTGTTTGATTTTAAAATCAAATGCCTTATTAATATTTAACCGAATCCTAAAAATATTGGAGCCAAGACTCACAAAGTCCTATGAAATAAATGAAGGCTTAAACAAGGCCAACCTAGGCATATGCGGCCATTTAGCCACTCAAGGCATTAACTTAAATTTGATCTTGAATGCAAAATGGGGAAAACTCCTAAGTTTGAATTAGGGAAACATAGACAAAAGCAAAGGCAAAACCCTAAAAATCATTTCATTTGCATCTTTCAACTTTGAAAGTCTTTGGCTCTGCCTGGAAGAAGATTGACTTGTAGCTTGGAAATGCTTTGGAGTCTTAGACCTTTGGTCTTCAGATGGTCGATTCTTTCCTTATGGCAATGGGTAAGTCATTCTCACGGTATTTTTGTGGCTCCATTTGTATTTTGGAAGGCAGGAAGCCATCAAGGCTACGACCTTTACATGTATCATTTTCTGATTTTGGTTTCTTTATTCTCCCTGTGCTTTCTTGATCACTCTAGCTGCCATGGGAGAGCTCGATTCTTGCATTTGTGAGCCCCATTGGAGCTGGCCACGGCTAGTCTATTCCTCTATTGCTTAGACAAGGTAAGCTTGACTTATTCAAAGTTTATTTTTGTGTATTTTCTATCAATGGAAAAGCTTTTAAAAGCTTAAGACACAAAAGCTATGATTGTTGTTTTTAATATAAAAAATGCAAACCTAGCTGGCCGTGCCATGAATATTTCATTCTTGGATTTTATTGAAGAATTCCTTACTCCATTTCACAATCTCTATCTTTAGATTTTGATATTTTTATGAAGCAAAGCTTGAAATGGCTCTCATCATTTCTGGAAAATGTAACTGAACCTCCATAAATGGCTTGATCCATTATGCATTACATACATTTTTTGTATTTTCTTGTAAAACCCTTACATGGGTATCTCTTGATTCTGAATCAAATTACTTATTTTGTCTTTCCTGTTGAACACCCCATGTGGGTAAGCTGAAAAATGTAAATACCTTCATTTTGGTCAAAAAACCCTAATGTGGGTATTCTAGAAATGGAGAGAAAACCTCATTTTGTAAAAGTCTCTCATGGGCACTCAGAGAAAATGATAGAAAAATCTTTATCACGAAAATATTCTCTCATTTTTGCATTTTAAGTTCAAACCCTTATGTGGGTACTCCATTCTCTGAATGAAAATAACTATTACTGTATTCTGTGAAAAACCCCATGTGGGTTAGGAAGAAAACTCAACATTTTAAAATGAAAAATTCCTCTTGGGTTATCAACCTGATATGAGTATTCATGGAAATGAAAGAAACCTCTATATTATCATTGAAGCAAGTGATACTTTCATTTGTAAATCAGGACTCTTTAAAAATAAACACTACCTTCTGATTGTATTTGGCATTAATGGAAAGACCAATTGAAACTTTGAATGTTCCCTCACATAGATACTTGTGGAAACCTTTAGAAAATGTGTGAAATTATCTCAAAAGTTGAAGCAGGTTCCTTGTATTTGCATTTTTATGTGCTTAGCTGTAGCTGCATGATTACTACATCTCTGGAACTTGGTCCACTTCTCATTGTTTGTTCATTTACCAGCCACACCGTTTGCAACTATGTGTTAAAACAACAACATGATAATATGAAACTATCATAGTTGAATGTTCTTCTCCTGCTTCTTCAAAATTCATTGCTATTTTAACCTGAATGAAACTAGTCAATTTCCTTTATGATGCTTTGATACCTTCTACCACTCATTCATCACCCATGAATTCTTTAGAAAACATGTACTCTCACTTCAACACTCCTATAGCATAATGCATATGAGAACTTGAAGCTCCTCTAAATACTTCCATTATTTCTTAATATTCTATTGATGAGGCATATGTATGCCTGTTCACTATCACATTATGAGCATGAAAAATTGCTTGAACAACATGAATAAACATGACTAAAACACTATATGGCAGCAAAGATGCAATTGATTTGACAGTATTTAAAACTTGCATTCCAGTTTAATTGAATCTATTAAGTTCATTGTTCACGTGTAGCTTTCATTTCACTGCTCAGACTTGTAAGTTATGAATGAACAATAAATTTAATTGCTTTGATGATTGTAACTTTGTTTTACCCTTCAGTTGGATAGCTTAGATGAGCATGATAAATGTACTTCCTTTCTCAACCCACTTGTAACTTTAAGGGGCAACATGTCGAGATCTACCCTTGTGGGAGCCCATTTTAACCCACATGCTCTTACATCTTCATAAAATAATCAGCTTCATGACTTTTCCTATACGTACACAAGAAACAAATGATGTTAGCAAAAAATAATAAATATCATGATGTTTACTTCTTCAAGTATGATTTTGCACTTTGCTTGATTGTTTTGATGCAGTGTTAGCAACATTCTCCATTATTGTTGGTAGCTCATGTAGGGATTTTCATAATCGGAGCTCTAAGGAGACTTTCCCAAACTCTTGCAGGTTGACTGGAGCCCGAGGACAAAGGATGGTGCACCATTTCTACATCGGCCAACAACAATCAGCAATGATGATTATGTTGATCCTTATGTGTTTTACTTTCTCTCTATCTTCAATAGTGTAGAGTGCTCCATTCAATGTATTTCTACAACTAACTCCAAAACTTGTGTGGATTCTTTAAATTCTCTTTTTGCTTTTTCATTCTGAAAAGAAATGCATCAATATGAAAAGTTGTACAATCATTTGTATTCTTGCAATCAAATGAAATCTGTAATGTAACCATGCCATGAAATAAATGAAAGCAATGGATGCTTAATCATTTGTATAATCAGCTTGTACTTCATTTGTTCAATAAGCATTAAGGAATACTTCCTAAACTCTCTTATCTCAATAATGCATAACTGATATAGATGCAATCAGCAACCTAAAACCATGTAGCAATTAACTGAATCTTTACTTCAAGATATAACAAAATTTAACCAGCTCCAACAATCGAGCTATAGTAAAAATTTGGTAATAGTTCACAACTAAGTCCTAAGGATTCAACTATCTGCTTGGGCATTACTGTGGTGCTAGTGCCAAAGTCAATCATCAAATTATGTAGTAGTTTCTTCCCCACAATGAGAGTTAAGAAAAAGGGCTTGGGGATTCGACTTCTCTTTAACTTCAATAGAGGTCTCCTTTGTGGTATTTGTGAGAACTTTTGTCGAAGGTGATGGTTCAACAAATTTTCCTTGGAGCGATTGCTCTATTCATTCAATAACAATGATTTCTCAGAGGGCATTCTGCAACAATGATTTCTGCTCATGAATAGCTAAGATATCCCAGAGGGATACGTTAGAAGAAGATTTTTTCAATTGTTCCACCACATTGACTGGTGGCGGATTCGAAGGCTTCTTTCTTTAGCCCTAGCTATAATAATCTCCTTATGCAGCTATGATTGTGGAGCAATGGTGGAAGGACCTGGAGTCTGGTTGGAGGTATTTGTAGGCTACAGGGTGATTGGTTCACCCATAAATATCCTCTTTGAATGAGTGTTGTAGCTAGACTGCACTTGAGGGGTCTCTGATGTGGATGCTTCATATGTGAACATCGCCTCTTCTTCTTCCATCCATGAGAAGAGCGTGTGGTCAGGAGCAATGCCATTTTCTTGTTCCAAGGACATTCCTTGCATTTGTGTGGTAAGCATCACATTTTCGATTGGTGGTGAGGTATATGTATAACCTCTTGAACTTGGAGCCACACCTTGGTTGCACTGTTCTGCAACCTTCTACTGTAAATTGCCACACAACCAATTTCAAAGCATATGCACAGTGTCGCAAGGGAAGCACTAGGGATTAATATCTTTGGTGAGGTTATTCTGCCCTACGATGAACTCTCTGCTTGTATTTGGCTCAACAGCTCCCAGCGGAGTAGGCATTGACACTATTTGATTGGTTGTCTGAGCCTGCACATTTGTGCGTGCGCCTCCTTGATATTGATTTTGTTGGTATGGAGGCCTTCCACCTTGATAATTTTGGTAGGCTGGTATTGGAGGAGCGGACTGGTTGCGCTTGATAGTAGTTACTTCATTTGCTAGGTTCCGCAATAATTCCTTTATGTCGCTCATCTCATCCTTTGAAGAGCCGGATGTAGAAACAACATTCTGTGTTGCGCTCAGATATGTGTACATAGATTGGGGAGGAGTGGGCACACTAGTAGATGGAATCTCCTGGGTGGGAGTTGATATGTCAGGAAATATAGGCATGATGGGCCGAGGTGGTAACTTATCAGCATCGATCAGATTGCTCTCTACCTTGACTGCTACGCTGTATGCATCTGGTAAAGTGGTTCTGCCAAGAGATTGAAGCATCATAGAGATATCGATGTTGATGGATTTCAAGTAGAACATGAATGCCAACTGAGTCAGTGGGCATATAGCAGTTTGGATCCTCTACCAAGTTGTATGGAATTGAGCGTTGAAGTTAGCCATGGATTCACATGGGGCCCGCTTTATGGTTGCTAGCTGATGGTATAGCAAAGACTTGTCTTCATCATTCAAGAATCTTTCATAGAAAGGATCTTTGAGCTGATCCCAGGTACCGATGGTGTTAGTTGACAAAGTGCGGTACCAGTCTAACACTTTACCCTTGAAAAAGGCTGCGAGCAACCTCAACGCTATATTTTGTTTTGTAACTTCATGCACCAAAGACACGTCTAACCACATCTTGTAGATGTTTGGATGGTGTTCTTGAACCATCTCTGGTAAATTTAGGTATAGATTTTAGAGCAGAGACTGGGATAGGGGCCCAAACGACGGGTGCATCTGGTGCTATAAGGGCACTTTTGACATCCCACACCACATAATTTTTGTTTGCAACTTGCAACATGACCGGTGGAGGGACCAAAACGTTCACTGGATGAGTTCAGGTCCGTACTATTTCTAGCAGAGGCACTAAAAAACCAGGGTAATTTGTTGTTTGAGACCTAGTAATAGGTCGATGGCTCATATTATAACTATGGGTAAAATTCAAAGTTAGTTTCCAATTAAAATAAGAAATAAAACCCTAGTATAACTATGAAGCACAAAGGAGGAAACAAAGCAAAACAAGGAACAATATTACCAAAGCTCCTCAAGACCTCCATGAATCACCTCCATAGCCCTCCTCCATTTGTTGCAAAGTGATGTTTTCCCTCAGATTTGTGTGAGCAAGTATATTTATGACATGACCTAGCAAATATTGAAGGATTTCATGAAAATGCAAGTGAAGCTAAATTCTACATGCAATGAGAAAACTTGCAAAATGACAATGTTAGCAAAATGACAAGAGATGAAGTTGCAAGACAAATTCAAGATGATGAGAGATGTCAAAATGAGGTTGAAATTGCCATTTTATAGAAATGCCAATTTTGAATGGAGGGACAAGATTGAAAGATGGAATATTCCCTAAAATCAATGGCCAAAAAAATATGTGACAACCCCTAATTAGGGTTAGGGCAACAATTCAAAATGAATGGCCAAGATTTGATTTTGAGAAAATCAAATGAAGGGTTAGAATTGCAGGTGGCAAGAGGAGATATGGCACAAATTATGAGGAAAGTGGGGGAATTAAAATAGAAATTTAAAATTAATTCCCTCAAGAGGTGATGTGGACCTTTTAAATTAAAATTTAATTTAATTCAAAAGTGGTGGGACCATGTTACATCAAATGATGATTTTAAATTATTTGCTTGGTGGGAATTTAGAAAAGGGGAAATTTTAAATAGATGTTTTTATTTAAAATTAGAAAAAGCCAAAGTGGCAATAATTAAATAAATTAAGGGATTTATTTAATTATAAGAAGACATAAGGAATTAATGACATATTTAAATAAATAAATAAAGTTTATTATTTAAATAATCAGGATAAAATAAATGAACAAAGAATAATTAAATAAATTTAAGAATTTATTTAATTATGGAGAGACATAAGTGATTAGCAACATATTTAAATAAATAAATATGATTTATTTATTTAAATAGTCAGGAGGAATAAAGGACATGAATTAATTAAATAATTTGAGAAGTATTTAATTAATAGATGAATTTGGATAGGAGGACATAATTAAATATTTTAATTATGTTTAGAAGAATTGTGGAGAAGATCGAGTTCACAGGCCTAGGTCAATTTTATGTGTCTACATTTTTCCCCTCTTTGTTATAATGCAATTTATCATGTTGTGACAAAGAAAATAAGTCAAAAATATGCCCCAACAAAGGTACGGAGTGCCTATGCCCCCTTAGGAAAATTTGCAAATTTTGGCCCGAGGCCGGAAAATTTTGGAAAGTGTCTTGATAAGTCAATTTGAGGGCTAGAAAAGAAATGGCGCGATCAGTTTTGAAATGCAATGGTGCGATCAGTTTTGAAATCCGATGGGGTTAAGTCAGTCAAGAGGGTAGTCAAACTTGGTCAAGTGAGCCTCCAGTAATAACCCTAAGCATAAAACCCTAATTTTCAACCTATAAATAGGTTTGAAAACGGTAAAAGACATGTCATTTTCATTTTTAGCTTTTGAAATCTTCAGAGCAAAGAGAGGCTGCAACAAGATGATGATTTTAGTGACAAAGCATTGTGGTTACCAGGTTAGGACATTTCGACGGCCAGAGGGTGTAGAGGCACTAGTAAGTAACCCATTCTAGCTTTGTCATTTCTCGTTTTTCGCATATTTATTAGGGTTTTAGGCTAGGGAAACAAATGCCTTGTGACGCATATGCGTTCACATAAGTCGCATTCACAATCGCGTTGCACACATTTGATGCGTCATAATGCAAATGCGAGGGACAAGGTAGCCTTAGGTTTAAAATGACACAAATGCTAGGGTGCAAGATGCAAACGCCAAAATGCAACACAATTTCCAAATCGGGTGACGTAATCGCCAGATTGCCACGCATACGCCAAACCATGCGACACAAGTGTTATAAAATGATGCAATTGACTTGTGGAATGACGCAAGCATTATGAGATGTTGCAAATGTCAGGTCAAATGACGTAATCGCCAGATTGTGACGCATGTGCAAGATGAAATGATGCATGTGACTTGGCGTAACGCAAGTGAAATCAACGCGAAACATTTGACTTTGACCAAGGTTGAATTAGCTTAGACTCAGTTTGCTTATGTGTTTTTGACTAGATAAATTGTAATGATGGTTTGCAATGATGTTTAATATGTGCTAACTCTTATTTTTGCGTGTGAAAAAATTTCTAGTACCCATTTATACACGAGAGTTTAGACTAGCCACATATACTTTCATAGATCAGCTGCGGGATGGCGAGCAATGATGATTGATGCGACTAAGCTTATACTATGTTACCTACATGCCCATTATCCAGGAAAATAGGGGAATTTTGATAATATTATGCAAGAGGTGGCATTTAGAGACTTGCTCCTTCCACATGTCGATAGGAGAGGCCACTGTCACACTGGAGGATGTCTATAGGATACTGCAGATTCCTATTTGAGGGGAGTGAGTAGTTTATGATCCCCATAGGGGAAGCTAGGCCATGATAGAGTACTATGAGGCTGTGGATGATGTAGGATTAGGCATTTAGGGCTATGGGATTAGATGGGAGTTTGTGGCTGAGCACTATGCTCGCTGGGATGCCATGCTATTCACACTAATTGCTGGAGTCTTGATTCTTGATCACCATGGACATAGATTTCCCATTAGATGGGGTGATGTAATGGTCAAGATGCGTCAAGACAAGATATTTTTTGCATAGGGGTCATGCTTGCTTGGGATGCTCTATCACCAGTTACATGAGGTGGCATACTGAGAGGGGCTGAGCATCAGCTGTGGGACTACCTTATTGATGATCTAGGCTTGGGAGCACTTTCCCATATTTTGTCCACTGGTTCAAATTCAACAGTTGGGTGAGGGGATGCCCTATGTTTACTTGCATGAAGGCTCAGTGACACAAACCCGAGTGGGAGACACAAGGTACTAGCGCCACAAGATTGATATCCTGATGAGTTTTGTTTGGAGGCCTTATAGAGACTGTGCACAGTGGCCAAGGGAGGATGAGCATCTGACATTTTTCTGGTAGTTTAGATATTTTTTGGGACAAAAATGTAGAGCTAACATATCATTGAGATGTACCTACCCCAGTGGGTACTTTGTCAGTTTGGAGAGTAGTAGGGTGTGCCTGTGGGGAAAACTGAGTATGCGAGATCATCTCGGGAGACCATGTGGGGGCCTCTTATAGTAGTGCCTTTAATAGAGAAAAAAATTGATGGGTTGGTTGCACAACAATGGGCCTAGAGTGGGGTCCAACAAATGTAGGGACGATAGCCGAGTATGATGATTGGTGGAAGGTGCATAAGACTATACCACTCAGAGATCTAGATGGTTTAGTGCCGATTGATCAACGATCAGTGATAATACGGGTGTGGAGGGGAGGATGGGGAGGGAGAGATGGTGGCAAAGGGAGAGATGGAGGTCAGGGAGATGGTGGGAGGGGTGGCGGAGATGGAAATGGTGATGATGGAGGGGATGGTAGGGGAGGGAGGAGGAGGAGAGTAGGAGATGATGACAGGAGAGTTCAAAAACAGGTTGGTGGAGCACCACTATCACGGATCCAGGAGGAGGGTGAGGAGGGGAGAGGGAGGAGGGGGACAGTCCAGAGGGAGAGCAGCCAGAGGGAGAGGCTAGACAGGAGGAGGGGAGGTTGGAGGCTGTGATGGAGGCAAAGGTAGAGGTGGAAGGAGAGGAGGATGTTCTTGGAGAGCATTAGGCATTAGAGATTGAGAGGGAGGAGGAGATAGTCGATGATGATGAGGATGTAGACATTGGGGGTGAGGATGATATTGATGAGGCAAAGATACTTCTGTGGGAGTAGATGATAGAGGGAGGGGAGGGGGATAGGCCACCACCTTTTCCATGGGGTGCCATAGTAGATCAGAGGTTAGTGTATCTATAGAGCAGATTAGATGTCACCTGGTCTTAGAACAAGGTACTATCAACAAATTTGGAGGTGGTACGGGTGGAGAGGAACCGAGCCGTGCTTAGACAACAGGAGGAAAAGAGATGGGTGACAGAGTTTGCCCAGTTATGTATAGGGCTGATAGGAGACCTAGCCAGGGAGTTGGTGAGGGTGAGTGAGAGTCAGGGGCGGTACAAATTATTATATGAGCAGGCTATGCCACCCGAAAGATGATATCTTGGGTTATCCTGATCACAGAGCAGGAAAGGTAGTGCCAATAGGACTCACAATAGTAGTCGGAGCCACATTAGTGCAGGGGGGTTGACCTCATTAGGGCAGTCTTCAGGGAATTGATCACATCATAGCCACAGGCACTCATCAGGTCATAGATCTAGCTAGAGCCATGGGTTAGTGTCACCAGGGCACAAGTCGAAGCACAACCAACTGCCAGTGATTGATCCATCAATGTCTTAGAGTCGGGCCACATTGCCAGTGCAGGTTACAGTTGAGCTCATGAGTGAGCATTGGTCACATCACTCCTCTCCTCGACGGGACGAAGAGGGCACAATCTAGGGAACATATTTATTGTCTTTGTTAAGTTAAGACACTTATGTATTGACTTTAGAGCTTGCGAGCTCCATTTTTGAGATTCTTATCTTGTGACATGATGATTTTTCTTTTGAGATATATATATGAGGCGATTTTGATGAGGACTACATGCTTTGTTGTTATGTTGTTTATGCATTATGATATGCTTATGCTTATGTGATGCGATGTGATTTATATGGTGATATGATGATGTATTTATGATGTCTTTATGATTATATGCCATGATGATCTTATGTTTATATGCTGATGATAATGACATTCTATATGATGAGATGTATGATGGATGCATTAATGTATGATTATTTATGATGAGATGTATGTACTAATGTTGTAGCTTTTTGTAGGATGACGACTTTGCCATGTTTATGAATATGAATACATTTATGGGTGTTCTATGGATTTATGGATTATGCGATGTATAATGTTCTTATGTTATGATGGATGTATTGATGATATGGATGTTTATGATGTTTATATGCTATGTTAATGCAAATGGTGCTTTGATGTATGCAAGATGGATGGATGTAAATGATAAACTTATATGTTACGTGAATACAATGTGAATTCTATTATGAATTTATGTAAATGTATGATGTGCTAATGTAATTTCTATATGAGTATGCAATTGTGTTTTTGTATGTCATAGGATATCATCAGGAGACAAGAGATGACCAGATGAAGGAGAAGATGGATGTTAGTGTGGAGAAAGAGATACATGTTAGTGTGGAAACAAAACTCTTCAATATTTTCCAAAGTATTAATAGGT
This sequence comes from Sequoiadendron giganteum, assembly GCA_007115665.2. Classification (NCBI taxonomy): domain Eukaryota; kingdom Viridiplantae; phylum Streptophyta; class Pinopsida; order Cupressales; family Cupressaceae; genus Sequoiadendron; species Sequoiadendron giganteum. The sequence goes on along the minus strand of CM021100.1, from coordinate 142,925,396 downwards.
GTTACTCTAATCATCATTGGGCGGATTGTCGTAATGGCCAACAAACACTATGATATGAGATAGATCAATAGTGTGCAAGGTCAAACCATCACATAGGACAAGCAGTTGCATATAAGGATGATCATGACTCATATAAGGAACTTAATCGCCCCTAGTCATTTTGTCATAAGCAACCGCAAACAAACAAGACTAGTCATGAAACATTGTTGCTCCTCTAAATCCTAATGTCAGGATATCCTCGAGGAACTAGCCACATGGCAACCAAAAAAGATAAGATAATCATCGTACTACGTTGTTGCTCCTCTAAATCCTGATGTCAGTACATCCTCAAGGAACTAGCAGCAGGATGATCAAAAAGACAAGACAATCATCATACTACGTCGTTGCTCCTCTAAATCTCGACGTCAGGAAATCCTCGAGGAACTAGTTGCATGATGATCAGAAAAAGACAAGGAAAATCATCATGATACGTCGTGACTCCTCAAAATTGAGGAACTAGTAGCATGGTGAAAGTCAAAAGACAGGTAGTGTTTGCCAAGTGTTTGCTAGGTGTTTTTCCAATGTTCAAATGTCAAGTGTTTTGATGTCGAGATGCCAAGTTTGATGAGGTTTTGATTGTCGAATTTCAGGTGATGCTAGGTTTAGGAAGGACACATCCTGAATGATGCCAATGTCGAAAGGATCAATTCTCAAAAATCAGGAGAATCCCTCAAAATGCCAAATGATCATGATGATGATGCTTAGGATGGACACATCCTAAAGCATAGATAAATGATAAGGGTTGTTCTTCAGAAGGACACATCTGAAGAAGAACCATGATTGTGATAGGTTGACTTGTTTTGATAGATTTGACCACATGCCAGTCGTGATATGTCACTTTGATTAGAAATGATTGTTTATGTCTACTGCAAGGTTGTTAGTTTTAGGATTGATGAGGAGTCTGCTCGTCTTGAAGATATTTTTATGTGTGAAACTGCAGTGCCATGAACCATAATAGACTGAGCTAGTGTAGCCTCGGGGGCTCATCGATTGATGGCCTTGCCTATGTTGTGCACTCAAAGACCTCGTAGTTCGAAATGACCAATGACTTTGCTTGAATGAAAAAGGATTGAGTCATGAGTTTTACTTGACAAACCTATAATCTTGGGGTCCCATTTAAGATGTGCCTTGCCTATGTAGAAAATGTGTAGAGACAATGTAGTTCATCTATGAAAAAGACTGATTGACATAAATGACGTGACGAACTTTGACTCTGTTTTGATATTTTTGACGTTTTCTGAATGTTTTTGTGTTTTCTTCAGGACATTTTCTAAAGTTTAGGATTTTCTCAAGACTTTTTTATGATTTTTAGGTCTTTTTATGAATGTCAAGACCATGTGTGATACCCATTTTAGTCAGGTGATAAAGGTCTTACCCCCAGGTGGGTCGAAGACTAGCCAAGTGAAGGGAGATGAAAAAGACATGTGCGGGACTAAAGGTAAGGGGTATGCAAGACATGATGTCAACCCTTTGTTAGCCATAGAAAGAAGTGTTAGGATTTGTGACAAATGTCATGAATGTTTTAAAATATTTATTATGGACAATGGTATATAAAATGATAGTAGATGGCGAAGCAAGGACTGACTACGCATGGTGCTTGTTTGTCAGGTTTTCACCATGGTACTTATCCAAAGCGCTTGTTTACCAGGTTTTCACTATTGGACGAATTATTTCTCTTTACTATTTTTATCATTTTTTTGATTTTTTTTGGTGTCACCAAGATTTCATTAGGGTGACAATGTTTTTGTATTTTTCATTTTTTTTTGTATTTTTAAGGTTTTTAGCTAAGCTCTCTGATGCTATATATAGAACTTGCATAGATACAATTTGTTGATAGGTTTCATCAATTATTCCTCATCTGGCGTAGCTAACTGATAAGAACTAGAACCAAATGCAAAAGTGATGATGTAAGGACCTAGCCAATTAGGTTCGAACTTTCCAGGTTTCTCTTGATCACCTTGATTCCTTAGATTTTGCATTAGGACTAAATCGCCAATTTTAAACTTTCAAACTATTAATCTTTTGTTATAGCTTCTACAAAGGCGATTATGATATGCTTGTAAGTGATTCAAGGCATTTTGTCTTCTTTCTTGCAACATTTCCAGCTCATGCAGGCGAGATTGTCTGTACTCTTTGTCATTGATCAATCCCTTCAAAGAGACTCTGAGAGAAGGTATTTCAACCTCGATGGGAAATATTTCTTCAAATCCATAGACCAAAGAAAATGGAGTGGCTCCAGTGGGTGTGCGGATGCTGGTGCAGTAGGACCATAAAGCATGATTGAGTTGGAGATGCTAGTCACTACCAGCGTCATTGACAATTTTCTTAAGAATTCAAAGGATTTTTTTGTTGGACACCTCGACTTGACCATTTCTTTGTGAATAATATGGGGTGGAAAAGTGGTGTTGAATGTGGAAGCATTCACAAAGCTCATGAACATCCTAATTTTTGAATGGAAAACCGTTCTCTATGATGATGGATTGTGGAACACCAGACCGACAAATGATGTAATTAAGGATAAAATTAGAAATCTGCTTACCGATGATGTAGGTGAGGTGGATGACTTCAATCCACTTAGTGAAATACTCAGTGGCACTGATAATGAATTTATGGCCATTGGAAGAGGGGGGATGGATTTTTCCCATGAGGTTGATTCCCCATTGTGTGAAGAGCCAAGGAGAAGTGATGGGTTTGAGCTCCTGTGTGGGTGCATGAGTTAGATTACTATGCACCTGACATTTCTAACATGTTCTTACAAACTGAAGAGCATCCTTTTCCATTGTCGGCTAGTAATACCCAAACCTCATAACTTTCCTAGCTAAGGTTGGGCCACTCGAATGAGATCTACATATACCCTCATATACCTCGTGTAAGGTTGTTCAAGCTTCATCAGTGTCAAGACAATGAAGAAGGGTATTGTCAAAGCTACGACAGTATAAAGTGTCACTGACGATGGTAAAAAGGGTGGCTTTGTGGATGAAGTATTTGTGTTGGTTGTTGGATAGGTTTGGTGGCAGGGTCTGGGATTTGAGGTAATCATATATGTCTTGATACCAGGGTGAACTGGGACCAACAAGTTCACAAACCATTTCTGACTCTAGAACATCGTATGCAGGGACCAACATTTTCTCTACTAAAAACTCGAATTGTGACACGTTGCTGGGAAATTCCAGGAGAGATCTGATTATTGCCATTGCATCTGCTACCTTGTTTTGTGCCTGAGGAATCTATTCAAAAGTGATCAAGTGTAAATATGTTATAAAGCTATCAACCATGTGTTTATAAGGAAAAAAAATTCATCCTTTGTCTCATAATCATCATTGACTTGGTTAATGACCAATTGAGAATCCCCAAAAACAAGAAGTGTCGTGATCTTACATTTTATGGCCATTCAAAGTCTGATGACAAGTGCCTCAAATTCAACAATGTTATTTGTGTAAGGAAAATGCAATTCAAAATGACTTGGGGATGGAGTCTCCTTGCGGTGTGATGAACAAGATACTTGCCCCCGAGCCATGACCAGTATGAGACCCGTCAAAGGATAGCTTCCAAGGTGATGCAGGTTCTATGTGAAAGATGGATTCATCTGGGAAGTCAACTATCAATGGGTGAGTTCCTTGTACAGGTGCATCTGCGAGTTGATTGGCTATTACTTGTCCTTTGATTGCTTTGCATTCAACATATCATATGTCATATTCACTCAATATCATAACCCATTTTGCTAACCGACCTGTCAATGTTGCCCGACTTAGAATATACTTTAGTGGATCAATCTTTGCAACTAATTGTGTTTGGTGGTTGAGCATGTAACGTCTTAAATTATGGGCTTTAAAGACAACTGCAAGAAATGCACGTTCAATGGATGTGTAGTTGAGTTCATATCCGACCAGTGTGCGACTGATATAGTATATTGCTCTTTCTTTTTCTTCATAGTCATTTTGTGCCAGTAGTGCTCCTAGTGCCAAAGTGGTTGCAAATACATATAGGATCAAAGGTTTTCCCTCGATTGGTGGAATTAGGATAGGTGGCAACAATAGATAGTATTTGATATGTTGAAAGGTTGTTTGACACTTGTCAGTCCACACAAAGGGGACACTCTTGCACAACAGGTATTGAAATGATTGACATTTTTCTGCTAGTTGTGCAATGAAGCATCAAATAGACTGTAATCTGCCCTACAATGTCCTTAATTCATTGATTCCTTTTGGCAGAGGCATGTCTAATATTGCTTTCACTTTGGCGGGATCAACTTCAATGCCTCATCGAGAAACTATGTACCCCATAAGTTTTCCTTATGTCACCTCGAAAAACACACTTCTTTGGGTTCAAACGGACCTTGTATTCTTTTAGCCTCTTAAAAATTTTATCCAGTACTTTGAGGCGATCCTTGCATGTCAAAAACTTTGCCAACAGGTCATCCACATAATCCTCCATCAATGTGTGCATGAGATCATGAAATATTGTTGTCATTGCTTGTTGATATGCGACACCGACATTCTTGAGGCTAAAAGGCATGACATTCTAGCAATAGGTTCCCCAAGGACAAGTGAATGCCATTTTATGTTGATCTTTAGAGGCGATGCAAATTTTATTGCAGCCCGAGAAACCATCCATAACGGACAACATCTCATACCCTGTTGTGAGATTGACAATGAGGTCTATGTTAGGTAGTGGAAAGTCATATTTTGGGAATGATTTGTTAAGATCATGGAAGTCAGTGCAGATAAAGATCTATCCATTTGGCTTAGTGACAGGAATGAGATTGGAAATCCAGTCAGCATAGTCTATTGATCTGATAAATCTGACATCCAACAACTTCTCGAGTTCAGCTTTCACAAGCAATACTATTTGTGGGTGAATATTTCTTAACTTCTATTTAACTATTTTGAAGCAAAGGTAGATCGTGCAAAACAAGTTCTGGATCCAATATCGACATATCGACATAAGACCATGTAAAGTTAACCTTTCATTTTGAGAAGAATTGTTGGAATTTAGGCTTTTCTTCTGTCAATGATGCAACCAAGAGAACCATTTTGGGATCCTCTGGTGTGGCTACATTAACTTCTATAGTGTCTTGAATGAGCATTGCCAATTTTTCATGTGTCATAGGAAGAAATTCCAATCCTCCATCCTTGGGCGCCTCAGAGAGGTTTTCACCCTCAAATACGTCCTTTATTTTTACCTTTGTATTGTCAGAAGGTACCTTGTGGTTTTCACCTAAAGACATGTCTTTTTTAATTTTATTTTGAATATTTTTGCAACTGGAGGATTGCACAGTCTCCCCAGAGTATGTTACACAATCTAGATCTATAGAAAATCCTTCTTTCTAATCACCACTTGGTATGCTTTCACGGAGTCCCATGAATTTGGCAATGGCTTCGTCATTCTGAAAGATGTCCATAGTGGGTGGGACTTGTTGATCCCAGTTGATGAGTTGTGGATAGACAAGGGAGATACCGTCGTCAGTGTTGGCAAAGGGCGGGGATGACATGGAAAGCATCCAGATGGAGGCTGAAAGTGTGAAGAAAAAATTGTCATCCTCAATTTCCAAGTTGGATTTTATCCAAGGACCATCTTCAGATTTAGACGAGTTATATTCATGGTCATAGTAAGGGACGAATGGCTCAGAATCACAATCAATAGATTCAAATGGAAATTCAGAAGCATGGGTAGCGGGTGTGGGCATGTCAGGTTCATGGAGGGGTTCAGGAATGGGGTGGGGCAAGTCAAATGTTGCCAATGACAGTTTAGGTTTATTATCATTTGGGGCCTAAAAAATGCTTACCCATTCTTTTTATTTAGAATGGTCATCTAAAGGATCAATGTTATATATTTATCTGAATATTTCCTCGAAAGAGGGTTTGCCGGGTCCTAGAAATAGTTCATCAATGTCATACTCATTGAGGGTATTATCAAAACCCCATTCCCATTCATGAAAATCAGTTTCGTTATAGGATTCTTCGCTTGTCTTGACACTTTCAGGGGCCATTACGTCCTCACTTGAAAGTACATTGGTATGTTGATCATCAGTTCCGAGTTGCTCAAACCCTAACCCTAGATACTTTGGTCACTTAGAAGGAATGATAGGCTCTCTCCTTTTGGTGCTGTTTATCCCAAGACCACTAGTTCCATCAAAACCATGTGCTTTCATTATCTTATAGCCTTTTCCATATATGTGTACTGGTAGTGGGGGTAGTGTTGTTGGGTCTTTGTAGATCCAATCAGACAGGTTTGTAATGTCCTCATCATTAATGTCTCCCCATAGTGTGAAGGTCATTTTCGGAGGAACCTTAAAATTCTTTTTGGTCTCTATTATGAAACAAGGTCGACCATAGTTTTTTGGTGGCTTGGGTATTTTTGTGATATAATAGGTTGTGTTAATTTGAATTCTCCACAGCTAACATCCTGGATCTATAGGTCAGTACTTGGTCTGGTGGCAGTGGATGGTGTGGTGGAGGTCGATGGAGTGGATGTGGATGGCCTGGTGAGTGTGGAAGGGTCAATGTATTTGGATGATGTGGATGTCAAAGCTTTGCGGTTGATAGGCACTTGGTGCTCGAAAGTAGCCCTCAAATTGGTACAATATTGAAAAGGGTCGGGATCTCCTGGTATAGTAATTTCAGTGTCATCAAAGGGGAACTTCAAACATTGATGGTAAGTGGAAGGTATGGCCTTTAAGGCATGGATCTAAGGTCAACCAAGCAAGATGTTGTAAGGTAGATCATGATCCAGGACTTGACATTTTGTATCTATGATGACCGAACCCACACGAATGAGAAGTGTGATAATACCCTTAGAGGAGCGTTCCTCATCATCGTACACCCTTTATTACAATAATTTTTGTAGCATCCACACAAGCATCAGAGAAGCCAAGAGCTTTAACTAGTTTTATAGAGTAGATATTCAAACCTGCTCTTCCATCTACTAAGATTCGTCTAACTTATGTTCGTGGATAAAGACTTCAATGTGCAGTGCATCATTATGGGATGGCTTTGGTGAAGAATAATCCAGGTTTGAAAAGGTGATGTGATGGGGGGAATTCAGGTATGCAACCATGGTTTCAAAGTGGTTGAAATCAATGTCAGTTGGTACATAAGAATCCCACAAGACTTTGTCCAATATGGCCTTGTGTGCTGGCAAAATGCAGAGCAGCTCAAGGATGGATATTTGAGTGGGCATTTTGTTCAATTGCTCGATAAGGTTAAATTCACCATTAGGTTGTAGTAGTTTGGCAGATGGACTAAAGATTGTGATCTTAGGTTGGCAAGTAGAAGGACCTAGTATTGTAACTTTGCCTCTATGGGTAGTGACATTACACTCCAAAGTTTTCTTGATAGTGATAGTATTGACGTACTCATCTTCGTCAACAACTGAGAGGTGATTAATGATAGGGCCACTAGAATAGTTAAAGGCGACATGGGTGTAATTAGCTTGATTGTCATTATTCTTCACACTGGATGTTGAGGGATTACCCAAACCATGATCCTGTAGTGGGTTTTTATGAATTGTATGGTCAGAATTAGAAGTGAACTATTATTCGTCAAATTCAATGGTACGGTTTTCAATAAGATCCTGAATGAGATTTAACAATTGCTGATAGGAGGAAGTTTTATGTCCTTTTACATGATGATAATCACAAAATGCATTATCATCCCACCATGATGGCTTGAACTAACTAGGGTCGTATGGTTTAGGATCTTCTAATGTGATGACCTTGTTTTGGATGAGCTTCTTGAGGACCACTTTGATTGGTTCACCCAAGGGAGTGTATGTGCATTTTTGAAATTGTCTTATCGGGTGTGGTTGCCTTTGGTTTGATTGAAGGGGATTGGTTTGGATGGCATTGGAAGTGGGAGTTGGTGTGGTTTCTGGTGTAGTTTGTGATTTAACTCCTTTAAGGGTAATTGCAGGACCTGTTGCATTTACCATTTTTGTGTCAACTACACCATCATTGGTGATATGTTTGTTTTTGATCCAGTACCTATTTTTGTTCGCGGGAGCACTTGGGTTTATGCTTGTGCTTATGTTGGTGGTTTTGCTACCATATTTGAGTTCTACTTTAGCAATGAGGGATTTTTTGAGTTGAACTCATTTTTCAACAAGGTTTGTGAAAGTGGTGCAGCAATGAACTTGTAAACCATAGCGTAATGTTCCAAGGAGATTTTATACAAAAATGGTGACTTTTTCTTTTTTCGATATCTCCATGGGACATTGACTTGCTAAGGTTCTCCATCTTTGGAAAAATGGAATAAAGGTCTTGCCTGTTTCGTCTTGAGTAAGTATACATAGTGAGGCAATATCAATGTTTGTGTGAATGTTATAAGCATAATTTTTGACAAACTTGTTGGCCAATTCATCCCATGATTTTATTCCTTTAGGATCTGTGAAAACCATTCAAGTGTGTGACCAGTGAGACTCCTAGAAAAGAGTCTCATCAAATAAGTATGTTCATAGGCAATGTCCATGCAATTGGTTGTGAATTCTTTGATGTGTTCGATGGGATTAGTTTTTCCTCTGTATTTAGTAAAGTTTGATACCAAATATCTTGGTGGGAATGGTGGCATGTACAAGTTTGTTTCAAAAGGATATGGACATAGGTCATATGATGTGTGAGCCTCTTTTTTGGACATTTGCAAGTTTTCCACTTGTGTTTGAAGGGCAACAAGTTTTAGTGTGAGTGCCTCCACTATAGGGTTGTTGGTAGCATCACACATGTTGGTGATTGGTATGGCTTGCGTTCCCACTTGTTATGACAATATGTTCTGATTTGAGATGTGTTGGTGTTGATAAAATTGCATGTTTTGATTTGGCTGTGGTTGATAATGAATGTTTTGATTGGGGATATGTTGATGTGTGTGGATTTGAGATGCATAAGTGGGGATGTGTGTTCCAACCGTGTTGGATTGCATTTGTAGAACTTGTTGTCCTTGGACATTTTGATGACCAAATGGAGTCATATGTTGGGTGATTTGGTTTCCTTGTCCAAATTGGTAGATGTGACCATGTTGAATGTTTGTATTTTGTCTTAAAGGAACATTAGTATGGTTTTGTGATGAATTAGGGACATTGGGTTGAGGTCCTTGAATTACAACTCATCGTTTGTTCCTCCCAAAGGGATTTGAAGAATTTGTTGCCATTGCATTAGTTGAGGATCCCAATAAAAGGTTGTCTGATGTCATTCCCAATGTGTTAGATGAAGATCCAAGGAGTTTTGATGTAGTGGTGGACATTGTGTTAGATTAAGCTCCAAGGAGATTTGATGTAGTAGTTGAAGTCCCAAATGCTGCTCCAACAGTTTGTGATGGGATTGTAGACATTTGTTGTGAAGTTGATTGTGATCTGGCGATTGCTAGGGTTGATGCTCCCCCGAGAGATGTTGTATTGACCAAGTTGGATGTGTTTGTTGTGGTTTGGGTGGTAATGGCACCAAGGAAGGTAGCATTAATGATTTTCATAACATTGTGTGTTGTGTCTCCCATGGATGTATTGTTTGCATCATGTGGTTGAATTGTTTGAGTAGTATGATTAGGGGATGCTACTCTTAGAGTGTTAATGTCAAATCATTTTGGCAATCTATCCCCTTGGTCAAGAAGAATAACTAGATATCTATCTGAATCTTGTAAGATTAATTCTTCCACAAAGGAAGCCACTTCAGGATTTTGTGCAGCAGCTTGTATATCTTCCTCAAATACTTGTCCATTTTTGTCTCTACGGATAAATGGTTCAAAAGGATTGTGAGAGGAAGATGGGATGTTCATGTCACTAAATGGATTGATAAAAGAGTTCCCCATGTCGGTATTTTCATTCATGTAATTAGGAAGGTTATAAAAGTTATTGCCTTTTCCAAAGGAATCCATCTGTCTTCTTTTTTATTTGTAGTCTTGTTTCAACCATATAAATCTTGCTCAAATGGGGGAGGATGGAGGATGACCAAGCTAAATATGAAAATGAGATGACACTATGTTTTTGGATTTTTGAAAATAAGGGATGTTATAATGATAATGGTGTCCAAAGAAGAATGTCCAATTCAATGAGACTAATGACGGCTAAAATGAGGGAGACTAAAGGTGTGTAACTGCAAATGCAAAGAATTATAGGATGCAATCAATATTGGAAGACTTAAGGAAAGGTGCACTTAACCATTCAAAGTTGGGTCAATGTCTCAGTTTTGGAGTGTCAAGGGAATTGTTTGAAGGACTAAATGATAAAGTGACAAAGTGAGATTTACACACTAGACTAATGAGTTGGAAATGACTCAAAAAAGGAAAAGGACTAAAAGAAATGGTTTTGACTACATCCAATGACAACCTACTTTTGAAGGAAAATATTTGGCAAAGTATGGCAAGGGTTCCTATTCTAGAGTCTACAAAATGAGGGCCTAAAATGATAGTGAAGCCTAAGGATGCAATTAAGAAAGTGCAATGGTCGACCTATGGAAAATGAAATGAAACCTAAGATGCAAGCATGGAGGATTTGAGAAATTCTTGTTCTAGTTTTGGACAGAGAATTACAGGAAAAAGACATCTGGAAGCTGTTGGAAAATGTTTGGTCTCAATTTTTTGACAGTGATAATGATTTTTCAGCTGACATGCAATTGTATCATTTCTAGTGTCAAATGTGTTACAAAGAATCAAATGCTTCTTAGGTTAAGCAAATACGACATTTCAGGTAACAGATGCAACTCAACAGAGCAATTGTGATGCACAAGATAGCGAATGCATTGTAGAACAGGTGAATGCATTGTTTTAGAGAGAAAATGTGGTGTAGCAGAGCGATTATGTTGCAGAAAGTTATGAATGCGGTCCATGTTAAATGCTTTGCAATTTTAGCAAATGAGTTGTAGATTTTGCTTTTTTGGAAAATTTTGAGGATTGTTTCAATTTGAAGGTGTTTTTCCAGATATATAAAATGTGTGTATTTGTTCATTGGTTCTAAAAAACACTTGGCAAACACATTGTCTTTGATATTTTTGGAAACAAGCACATAGAAGACAAGCACAATCCTAGGGTTGGTAAGGACTATATTCTCTGGATTCCATGCGGGTTTCCCCAATCGGACTTATTCTTAGCGGGTGAATTAGAAGCTTGGATACATTGGCTCCCCCAACACGACACTCACTTCTTAGGTCAACCAAGCTTCAAGCTCTCATGAATCTCCCATGACAAGATTTTCACCTCTACTAAGAACTGCAAGAATGTGGATTCCCTGGCAATGAACATTGTTGCACCAAAGAATAGATAGGTTTTTTGGCTTCTACACAAAAGTTTTTAGTTCTGGCACCTATTCGAGTGGCCACACATGAGGCAAGATTAGCTCCGATAAGGAGGAATTCCATCTTGAAGAGGTTACACTCAATAAGGTTTTGGGGAATTCACTTGTCTATGTGACACATCTGCACTTGTAATCCTAAGTTTTCCATTAGGATTCACATTTGTATACCGGTCGGGAGTAGCTTGGCTAAAAAGCTTCATTGCCGATTTGAGTCACCTTGGGGTGAGTACTTTTTCCCACCAATGAAGGCCCAATTTCTAGAGTCAATAACAATTTCTCTTGCACCGAGGACCACACAAGTGCACAAGGGGAGAGGATAATTCTATTATTGAATCGATTTACACAAAGTTGGGACACTTGTTCCTTTTAAATTATCAAAGTTGTAAATGTGAGACAAACACATCAATCACTTTGTTATTTTTAAACTTTTAAGCTAATGTGAGACCAACAATGTTCATTTTAATCCCCACGTTATGAAAATGCAAGTTCATTTTAAGCCCATGAGTTGTAATGCAAGATTGTGCTCATTTTAAGCCCATGAATGTGCATGCATGTTCATTTTAAACCCATGAAATGTATATGCAAGTTGTTGTTGTACATGAGTTGTTTGTTTGATTAATATTGTGAAATAAAAAACATAAATAAATAAGGGTTAAGACTCCTTTTCCAGCTTGTCACATGCTGTAACAAATAAATTAGTAACCAAAATATCTCTAAACTATGAAGCAGAAAATAAATTCTAAAAAATACAGAAAAACCTGAAACCAAGTTCTTACCAGGCAAATGCATTGCAATAGAGAAAATGTGTCTCAAGCCTAAAAGGCTGGAATGCTCAACCAAATGCATCGTTCGGGAAGTGAATACGATTCAATAGAGTGAATGTGTTGTTTGGGCTGGTGAATGTGTCATTCAGACTGGCGAATGCGGCTCGACAAAGAAAATGCGTCGCTCCCAAAAGAAAATATGTTGCGACAAAGTGATTGCATCTTAGAAAATTGCGATTACGACATTCTATACTTGTACCTGCAAAAAAACTGAAATAAATCCGTAAGAAAAATACAAAAAATGAGTGTCGAGTTCACCAATGTAACTATGGGTAAAATTCCAGGTTAGTTTCCAATTAAAATAAGAAATAAAACCCTAGTGTTAGCCTCCTACAATGATTTTAATAACTAAGCCTTCACATCCATGATTCATAGATTGGACATCTAACTTGAATATCCATATTAACCATCATGAAGGTACATTTAAATTGTCAACCCAGGGACGTGAACTTGAAATGGGTCGGCACAGTATGTGCACTAGGAACTTCAAAGTAGTCACCTTCGTTCTACAACTAAGAAAGACTTAATACTGAAAGTAAATTGCATGGAAATAAATTAAGCAAAGGATGAACACTACTCAACAATAAAACTTGAATTGAACTTACATAATAGAAATGAAAGTCTGAGCAGCAAACAAAAAACTACTTTGCTCGCTTTGGTTGCTGGAACAGTCACAACATGGAATTCTAGTGGCTGCAAGAACATTCAATGCTAGATTCTTACTAAGTACTGAACATAAACTAATATTAATCTATCTAAGCTAGCAAATTACTCACCAAGTGGGCCCCCTTGGATGAGTATCCTCTAGAACTAATGCAAACTTTAGATTAAACTTAGATACTCAATTCAGAATCTCATTTCATTCATTGGAAAATGCAAATACAAAAAGAGTATGTCTGGTATTCTCAGCTGGTACAATAACTTGGCGATCCACTCCCTCTGAAGGAGGATCTGAACCTTATTTATCATCTAAAATAGGGTAGTCAAATCCCACTAACTGTGAGGATGCCATTAAGGGAAAACAAAGAAAAGAGCGGAAGGGAGGTTACGCATGCAGGGGAACCCGTTCAAACATGCAGACCCAAATGTGGAATCGACCACTATAGTAATGACCACATTGCTCAATGCCATTAAAGATCAGCATAAGGTAGTTACATGCAGTTGACATGGGAATCTTCCACCGTCGTTCTTCAGTTGACCTTCATGCGCTTCCTCTGCATGGATGGTTGGCGGCTGCATTTCTCAACTTAGAATTTCCAATCATGTCTACATGACAATGTTAGTATGCATAATAACTGCATAGCTAAAATTATCTTAAAGAACATCCATCAATCACAAGAAAGATTAATATAGATAGTCCACATAATAAGTTAATATCATTAAAACTGGCAGAAAGGGAATTAAACCCAAATGTCTTAAGGTTTGAGACAAATTATATAAAAGTGTTAGTCATGCAATATCAAAGCCCATGGTAATTTCAAAAAATAGACTATGGATTCTACCCATAACGAGCCCAAAAACTAGACTCATCACTCCCCCCAGCTTAACATTTTTTTGGTCCTCCAGTAGGGGAAGAGTTATGGTTCTGCTTGGTCATGGCCCTGAAATCCTCAACTGATAACTGCCCAATGTCAGTGTCTACCATGGGTGAATTCGGGTTCCAGTAGAATCCTCCCAACCGATCGAGTCTCTTCCATCTTTGGTTTTCCTCAACAATGTCATATCAGAAGAATATGAAATTTGGTACAAGCCACATGAGGATAGGTGGCTGAAAAGTCAGGTTAAGCCATTCTTGCCCCTGTGTCCTCCCAATCTAAATATACCTTTCAATTATTTTTAGTGCAGCAACATAGTTGTGGATGGAATGTGGTTCAACTTATTTTAGCTCATCAGTTAGTGTGTTCCATCTCTGGGATAGGTACCTTCTCATAGTATCCTCTTTTTCTGTTGTTTTTACCTCATACTCACTGTATTCTACCTCAATCCAAGGCATAATCTTGTTACGATAGCTCAACCTGAAGAGAATTCTATTCCAGTATGCATAAATGCCTTAAGGGTTCTTGGGTTCGACTTTAATAGCCAAAGGAATATTGGATTCCTCCCCCTATAAGAATTGTATTGCTCACCCCAACTAATCTCATTTTGTACCCATGACATAAATGCTCTCAGTTGGATGTCCCCCACATAAAGCAGTGGGTTCCAATCTTGGTCTTTACTGACAAAGAAATTGTGTAAATAAAATTCACATAGTAAATTTTTCATTTCTGGGGAGGCAATCCTATAAGCATTGAAAAATTCAACAAGAGTTTCAATTGAAGGATTCAAACCTAAAATGTGTCTTGACATTTTAAAGGAGAGATACTTTTCCTTTAGGTGTAGAGCATAAAATATTGGTGTTCTACATGCTAGAATTTGTGGCACCAAGGTTGCAATATTACCCATCCTCTCTTTTAGAGAGACAATCTCCTGATTCTTTTCCTCAATGATTTCATCCTTCTCTTCAATTTCCTTTTTCAGTCTTTTCTTCTCCTTTTTCCATTCTTCCTCCTGTCTATGTATCTCTTTCCACAAATTTAAAAATGCTGCATGAACTATAAAACTAGGGGGATTATGAATCCCTACCAGTACCTTTGTTGATGCTCCATATAGTACCAATTGCATTGATTCAGACATTCCAACAGGTTCTGACCGAGGGGGTACACTTTCTTCTTCCACTTCCTGCTGCTTGGCTTCTTCTTCCCATTCTTGTTATTGCAGTAGGAACTCTTGATCTTGCTGCAGGAACTTCAAATTTTCTTCATGTTCTTGAGTCTCCACTTCTTCTGCAATGGAAGCAAGATCTGCCAAGGTCATTTTTGTTGCTTCTTCAAATACATCCTTTTCTTTAACATTTTCCTACTCCATTGGGGCCTCTGCACTCTCATGTGATGTCCTTTTATGCTTAGGGCTTTTCTGTGAAGGCATATCAACAATAGGTGTTGATTTCTTAGGAGGGCTCTCATGTTTTTCTTCGACTGCAAGATGAATAGTGCTAGCCTTTCTCTTTCTAGTACTTGGCACCTTTCTATCTACAAGTTGTGTTTTGACTTTTACTTTTCCTTTTTCTATCTGTTCCTTCCTTTTCTATGCCCTAGTTCTTAATAGGGTCCCAAGTGAAACATCATCGTCAAAATTCGAGGAAGAAATTTTCTTCCAGAGTGCTCAGTTTCAAAGGAACTAATTTCTATAGTTCATTTTATTGCAGGAGGGGTCATACCAGTACTAGAGGTCGAAGCACTAGGGGTGGCTTTGATCGTGCTTGATTTTTTGCCAGACCTATGTGTTTGAGGTGAAACCCTAGGTTGCAACTGCTCAGGTCTGAACTGATCAACTTTTATAAAATCCTTCAAGGTCATTCTAAGTGTTGCATCATGCAGAGATTTTACAACCAACAATTTAATTAAACAATGGTGGGAAATAGAGTTATCCCTACCTTTTTGAGTTTCTGTTGCCATGATGGAGAGAAGGTTGTACAAGATATTGGGCATGTTCATCCTCCTCCCATGCCTCATATGACTCAACAATTTTAAATGCACCGAATTCAGGTTCGACAGTCGACCCTCACAGGTGATATATTTTGTGATGTGTATTGCTTCCTACTTCCATGGCTCTGGTAGAGAGAGTCTTTTAGCACCCTATTTGTCAATTGTGAGTGGAGGGTCACCATGTATTATGAATATAGCCCTGGTGTCTCTAGAAATAGGGCAAGGTTCACCATCAGCTGGCAACCCTGTTACTTCTGCAATTCATTCCTCAGTTGCTACGACCTCCAGCCCTTTCACTATGGATTTTCTGTCTAAAAATTTCTAAGAAAACTCTAATGCAATACCCTTGTCAAAACCATCTAGCTTTAGAAAATAATCCAACCAACCATAATTCTGAAATTCGGTTAGGCATAGTGCATCCTGTAACAAAGAATCATGAGCTGAGGGCTCATTCTAAATGAGTCCACCTCCCATTGTCTATACTCATCTTGTCACTCTATAGAATTACCTTCTGTAATTCTCAAATTATTTTTTGCTTGCTTGCTAGCTAAATTGTTGACAAAAATTTTCTTCACTCTATTTTCAGCAATTACCATTTGCATTTCGAGATTATGACAGGGTTAATAATGGAAAGAAATAGTAATAAAAGGGAATCATAATGATAGGAAATGGCGGCAGCAGTTTAGTGTCACATCACACATGCGAGCCGTCTTTCATTTTTAATTTTGAATCAGCTCAGCAAGATTTGCTAATGCAGACAATCATGGATTGACGTGTGGCAATATATTCACATCTTTCTTATCCCTCCCCCAACCTAAATTTGGACGTGTCCACACATGCAAGATGGAAACAATGATTTGATAGGGGTATTATGTGAACGTCCATACTAACGTACAATAATTAAATGAAACACTCTAAAAGATAATTAAGAATATAATTAATGTGCACATACCTGAGTGTGTACAAACATGATGGCGTAGAGGATTCATTGCAACGATCGCAAAGGAAGTACCATTCACCTTTTTAATAAATAATTGAGCAATTAATGATGATGAAGTGGAATGGTGTGAGGTGGAATGAAGTGATGGGAGAGAGAGAAAGGTGGTATAGATGGACGAATGGGCGGATGGGTGAAGAAATGGACTTCTACAAAATTAGAAGTCTTTATTATGATAAGTACGCACCTTAATTAGGCAAAAGGAGGGACACTAGGTCCACTGCCTTCGATTGCAAGAAATTCTCGGCTATAGGAACTGTGCTCGGGTGCTGCATGTTGGATGAACTGTTGAAGGAACTCTTATTTGGATGCTAGCTTTTGGTACAATCTGAGATGATGCCCATTGACTAGTAATTTGAATCTGATAGGGTTAATGGTTGTGAGCTTCACAACACCATTGGGAAATACCTCAACAATTTCATATGGCCCTAGCCACCTTGTCTATAATTTTCTTGCATTATCTTGATACCTTGAGTCATAAAGCAATGCCCAGTCATCTGGTTGAAATTTTGTTTCTTTGATAAATTTATCATTCCATTCAACTCTTTGATTCTGCACTACTTCAGTATGGTGCAGGGCTGATTTCCTCATCTCATCTAATGCATTCAGCTGCATGACCCTTTCTTTCTGTGCTTCAAAAATTTCCATCCCTAATTCAATTACAGTTCTGAGAGTCTTGTGCTCGAATTCAATGGGCATCATGGCTATCTTCCCATACAATAGCTCAAATGGTGTTAAGCCTATAGTTATCTTCCATGTGGTTCTGTAAGCCCAAACTGCTTCTGATAATCTATTTTCCCAATCCTTTCTATGAGTATTCACTGTTTTGGTTAGGATGGCCTCAATCTCTCTGTTTGTCACCTCAACTTGTCCATTTTCTTGAGGGTGATAAGGAATGGACTTTATGTGCCTTATGTTATATTCATTAACCAATGCTGTAACAAGTGTTGAGGTAAACGAAGCTCCTTGATCAGTTACTATTTCTCTGGGTACTCCATACCATGTAAAAGATTCTTCATAAAGAAACATTGCAACGTTGTCTCTTGCATGTTTCATGGCTTTGACTTCTACCCATTTAGTTACATAATCAATGCATACCAAAATATAAGACTTACCATTTGATGGGGGTCAATGGGTCCCACAAAGTCCAATCCCCACTTGTCAAAGGGAGTGACTACTATTTGGGGATAGATTGGCATCTCAATTAACTTGGTTGGCTGGCCCATTCTTTGGAATCTATCACATTTTCTTGTATATCTTCTTGCATCTTTGTGGAGTGTAGGCTAATAGTATCCTCTATTCAAAATTTTCATTGTTGTCCTCTTGGCTGCAAAGTGTTCTCCACATGGTTCATCATGGCATGCATGTAGAATATCATAGGTCTCATCTTCACTCACACATCTTCTCATAACATGATCTGGTCCAGTATAAAATAGGCATCCATCTATCCATGAAAAAGGGAAAGATTTTTCAATCAACACTCTTCTCTCTTTTGGAGAGAAGTGAGGAGGAACCCTCCTTGTCACAAGGTAATTGGATATGTTAGCATACCAAGGTGTTTTCAAAATAATGGAGAATAGATTCTCATCAAGGAAGGAATCATCTATAGCTTGACTATCTTTTGATGTGGTCAGCCTGGAAAGAAAATCTGCAACAACATTGACCTTCCCTGGTTTGTCCATAATAGTTATGTCAAACTCCTGCTGTAGCAACAACCATCTGGCTAACCTTCTTGAAATCAGAGGTTTATTCATAAGATACCTAATGGCTACATGATCAGTGTGCACATAGATCTGGTAACCTATTATATAGTGCCTAAATTTGTTTAGGGAATAGATTACTGCCAACATTTCTTTCTCTGTCACTGTGTAATTGAATTCAACTCCCTGTAAGTTTTTGCTAACAAAATAAATGGCATTCTCAATGGCTCCTTCTTTTTGTCCCAGGACTGCTCCTATGGCATAATCTGAGGCATCTACATAGATGTGAAATGGGATTTCCCAATTAGGTCCCTTAAGTACAAGAGCATGAGTTAGAGTTGTCTTTAAATCATAAAATTCTTTATCACAACCTTTTGTCCATTGAAACTTAGCATCTTTAGTTAGGAGACTATACAGTGGTGCTGCTATTTTTCTAAAATATTTGATGAAACACCTATAATATCCTACATGTCCTAGGAAACTCCTGACATCCTTTTTTTTTGCAGGTGTGGGCAGATTAGCAATTACCTCAATCTTTGTAGGGTCAACTTGAATATCGCGGTGTGAAATGTAGTGTCCAAGGACTACACCCTCTTGCATCACCATGAAGCATTTATCACTATTTAGAGATAGATTTTGGTCTTCACATCTCTGCAGGACTTTCTTCAAATTTTCCAATGCTTCATCAAAATCAGCACCATAAGTGGTAAAATCATTCATATAGATTTCCATGCAGTTTAGGGAGATGTCTGAAAAATATGCTAATAACTACTCTCTAAAAAGTTGCAGGTGCATTGCATAATCCAAAGGGAAGCACTGAATAGGCATATGTCCCCCATGGACATGTGAAGGTTGTCTTCTCCTTGTTTTTTGGTGCAATTTGGATATGATTGTAGCCACAGAATCCATCAAGGAAAGAAAAGTATTGCTTTCCTGCAAGAGATTCTAGGACTTTATCTACAAAAGGCAAGGGAAAATGATCCTTCTTAGTAGTAGCATTGAGCTCCCTGTAGTCAATAAAAACTCACCATTTTCCTCCCTTCTTGGGCACAATTACCAATGGAGACACCCACTGGCTGTCTGAAACAGGGTAGATAAATCCTACATCTAATAACTTTTGCAGCTCTATTTTGAAAATATCTCGTAATATAGGGTTGATCCTCCTTTGTGGCTACCTCATAGGTGTACAATCATCTTTGATATATATCATATGAGTGTAGAGCTTTGGATCTAGTCCCTTCATATCATGGTAATCCTAGACAAATTCTTTTTGATGGGCTTTCAACAAATTTTCTAATGTCAACTATTGTCCCTCACTCAATTTGCTGTTGATATTCATATATTTTTCTTCAGACACCTGTACTTGTGTAAATAGCTCTATCATAGATGCTTCATTAATACATGGTATCTTAAGTTCATGTGGCAGCATTGCGTGGATCATACTTGTTTCTGCAAGAAGTTTTTTGCTGAAAGGGTGACTACAGGAAGTCTGTTTGCAGAGACAGTGGCTGCAAGAAGAGTGGTTGTAGGAAGTTTGTCTATAGAGACAACGGCTACAGGAAGAGTGGCTGCAGGAAGACTGTCTGCAGAGACAATGGCTGTAGGAAGATCAGGCAGAACTGACATAAGTGTTTGCACGAGGTCCACAAAACCAGACACATGAGTGGATGATGCCTCGTCTATCTGAAAATGGTTATGAATGATACTAGATAACACTTCATCCTCATCTTGAAGCTATAGGAAAGAACTTCTTCCTAGCATTATGAGCTATGCCATAGAGTTAACGTCTTCAGCCTCTTCACCAACTTGTGGCCATACAAAATTATCATCATGGGATGGCTGAGTAGGAGGATAAAGAACAAGCTTTTTGGTGTTCCTACCATTAGAAATGGTGATGTCACCTAATTGAAATCCAATATAAGCATCTATAGTTGCTAACCATGGCCGACCAAGGATAATGGGATACCCACCAAGTGTAACTTTGGGAGAAAGAACCATGAAGTCAGCTGGGTACTCCCAAGAGTCTAGGATCACCACAAGGTCTTGTACTATGCCATCAGGCTTAACAATGGAACTATCAACAAACTACAAGATAGTAGGAGTGGATCTCATTCTTACAATATTCAGTTGGTGCAGGATTTTTTTAGTCATCACATTGATTGTTGCACCTAGGTCAATCAAAGGATTCTTTATATTTATCCCATTTATGATAACTTCAACTACAGGACTACTTGGATGATTGTACTTGGGGATAGTTACTTTTCCAAGCATGATGTCAGCAAGTTGCCCCACTACATGAACTATAGTTGGGTCCTTCTTTTTCTTGCCTGATTTCTTAAGGCATGCTTCTTTAATTGTCTTGCCATAAATAGGGACATATTTTATGGCTTGGAATAGGGGTATCTGAACACATATATGCTTTAGTTGCTCTAGAATATCAAAAGTGGTCTCCTCCTTATCTTCTTTTTGTTTGGCCACTTCCAATCTCTGGGAGAAATGTGGTTCTTGGGCTGTCTGCTTGGTTGGAGTTGGTTCAGGATTCTTAGGTGCATAAGGCTGAATGGGACCAGTCAGAGATTCTTCTTTCTCTTCCACAGGAAGCTCAGTGATAATGGGGGTGGAAGGAGCTAACAAGGTAGTTCCTGAATGCATATGTACGTCACTTAAACTCATAACAAATGTAGGGAATTGATTTGGATCAATAGAATATACAGGCTGTTGTTATGGTTTGTTATTCGGGTTTGGTGTGGGTTGGGCTGGTAACTAAGTAGGTTTGGGAGCATTTGAATTTGGTTTAGCAGGAGGAGGCATTATGGAAGGCTATTGGGGTTGAGAAGGTGGTTGCATGTAGCTTGTTGTTTGGTTTGGCCATTGCTGGCCACCTCTTCATTGAGATGGTTGTTGCCAGTTTCCTAGAGATGGCCGCCAAGATCCTTGAAACTGTTGCCAACTCCCTTGAGGTTGCTATCACTGAGGTGAGGGATTTTGATAATTGGACCAAGAATTCAGAGGGTTACCCCAAGACTATGGTGGGTATCCTCCATAGTTGGATGGACAAGAGGGGTGCCATTGATTACCCGATGAATAAGAATTGAAATATGGCCAAACAAAAGATAGTGGATCTGGTGGCATACCTTGTCTTGAAGCCCATGGCCTCTTCTATGCAACACAGTAGACTTGGTCTTCCTCAGTCTGGATTGGTTTGAACTCAGGTGGAATCTGCTTTCTATCAATGTTAGCTATCACCTTGCATCTATAGTCCTTCTTCTTTTGTCTACAATGAGAGAAATATTTTGTCAGTATTGCCTTTGCCTCCTCATGTTTCTTCTTAATTTGAAGTGTATCCAGCTAAGTAGATAGATTGTTGATTATATCCTGCTTGAAATCTACCAGCAAATTAGTAATCTCCATTCTTAAGACTCCACTGGTGGATGACTTACCCATAGAGGATTGGTAAGCTCTTCCTTTCCTTGAAGCTACCCTAGAATATTTTTGGCATAGCTTCTTGATATCTTCCCAAGGAGCTTGAGTGATATCTCCTCCAACCATCAGATCCAAGGCATCAGTGCAACTTTCACTAATTCCTCTCAGAAAACCAACTTTTTCGAGTCTTCATTCAGTGTATGGTGTGGAGATTTCTGCAGACAAAATAGAAACCTTGAAATGAAATCCTCCAGGCTCTCATCTTCTTTTTGCTGCATTATAAAAATATCACCTCCTCTCATATCACTACCCCTGCAATACTCCTTGTATTTCTCAAGAAAATTTGACTTCATATCTTTCCAAGTTTGCACAATGTTCCTACCAAGCCTCATAAACCATCTTAATGTAACTTCTTTCAAAGTGGTAGGAAATAGCTTGAGTTTATGGGCATTAGTGGTATAGTCATAGCTTCTACAAAGTATATCAAACTCAAACAAGAATGTATCAAGGTCTTTTGTGACAAGTCCATAGAACTTAGGAAGGATAGAAGCAAAGATATTTTTGAGGTTATCTACTTCATTCTGTTCAGCAATAGGAAAATAAAAAGTTGGTTGGTTCTGCTTGTTAGGCCTGTCTCCATTTGCATCAGCCATTCCTGCTTGATTAAATTCTAGAATCTAAGGTTCTTCAACTGGATTCTAATCTTCAAGGGAAACTTCAAAATTGGTCAAGTCAAGGAATATATCAGCAAAGGGATGTGGCTCTTCTTCCTCTTCATTTCTAGGCAGATTTGGAAGCTCTATTAGTTGAAATGGCTCTGGATTATTAGGAAGGAATCTCCCATAAGCATCTCTTCTTCTTCTTCTATCCATGCAGTATCAACTCTGTATCAACCAACCCACACAAAGAATGGGTGGAAAAAAATGGTCGATCATAACTTCTAATACTAAGAGAAAACTTCAGAAATACTACAACAGGAGAAAACTATCAATGACTCCAAAGGACTCCCTAGTTTGACACCATCCTCAACAATGACACCAAAAATTTCGGCCTCTTATAATGATTTTAATAACTAAGCCTTCACAACCATGATTCAGAGATTGGACATCTAACTTGAATGGCCATCTTAACCATCATGAAGGTACATTTAAATTGTCAACCCAGGGATGTGAACTTGAAATGGGTCGGCACAGTATGTGCACTAGGAACTTCAAAGTAGTCACCTTTGTTCTACAACTAAAAAAGACTTAATACTAAAAGTAAATTGCATGGAAAAAAATTAAGCAAAGGCTGAACACTACTCAACAATAAAACTTGAATTGAACTTACATAATAGAAATGAAAGTCTGAGCAGCAAACAAAAAACTACTTTGCTCGCTTTGGTTGCTGGAATAGTCACAACATGGAATTCTAGTGGCTGCAAGAAAATTCAATGCTAGATTCTTACTAAGTACTGAACATAAACTAATATTACTCTATCTAAGCTAAAAAATTACTCACCAAGTGGGCCCCCTTGGATGAGTATCCTCTAGAACTAATGCAAACTTTAGATTAAACTTAGATACTCAATTCAGAATCTCATTTCATTCATTGGAAAATGCAAATACAAAAAGAGTATGTCTGGTATTCTCAGCTGGTACAATAACTTGGCGATCCACTCCCTCTGAAGGAGGATCCAAACCTTATTTATCATCTAAAATAGGGTAGTCAAATCCCACTAACTGTGAGGATGCCATTAAGGGAAAACAAAGAAAAGAGCGGAAGGGAGGTAACGCATGCAGGGGAACCCGTTCAAACATGCAGACCCAAATGTGGAATCGACCACTATAGTAATGACCGCATTACTCAATGCCATTAAAGATCAGCATAAGGTAGTTACATGCGGTTGACATGGGAATCTTCCATCGTCGTTCTTCAGTTGACCTTCATGCGCTTCCTCTGCATGGACGGTTGGCGACTGCATTTCTCAACTTAGAATTTCCAATCATGTCTACATGACAATGTTAGTATGCATAATAACTGCATAGCTAAAATTATCTTAAAGAACATCCATCAATCACATGCAAGATAAATATAGATAGTCCACATAATAAGTTAATATCATTAAAACTGGCAGAAAGATAATTAAACCCAAATGTCTTAAGGTTTGAGAGAAATTATATGAAAGTGTCAGTCATGCAATATCAAAGCCCATGGTAATTTCAACAAATAGACTATGGATTCTACCCATAACTAGCCCAAAAACTAAACTCATCACCTAGTATAACTATGAAGCACAAATGAGGAAACAAAGCAAAACAAGGAACAATATTACCAAAGCTCCTCAAGACCTCCATGAATCACCTCCATAGCCTTCCTCTATTTGTTGCAAAGTGATGTTTTCCCTCAGATTTGTGTGAGAAAGTATATCTATGACATGACCTAGCAAATATTGAAGGATTTCATGAAAATGCAAGTGAAGCTAAATTCTACATGCAATGAGAAAACCTACAAAATGACAATGTTAGCAAAATGACAAGAGATGAAGTTGCAAGATAGAGTCAAGATGATGAGAGATGTCAAAATGAGGTTGAAATTACCATTTATAGATATGCCAATTTTGAATGGAGGGACAAGATTGAAAGATGGAAGATGCCCTAAAATAAATGGCCAAAAAAGCATGTGACAACCCCTAATTAGGGTTAGGGAAACAATTCAATATGAATGGCCAAGATTTGATTTTGAGAAAATTAAATCAAGGGTTAGAATTGTAGGTGACAAGAGGAGATATGACACAGATTATGAGGAAAGTGGGGGAATTAAAATAGAAATTTAAATTTAATTCCCTCAAGAGGTGATGTGGACCTTTTAAATTAAAAATATTTATTTAATTATAAGAAGACATAAGGAATTAATGACATATTTAAATAAATAAATAAAGTTTATTTATTTAAATAATCAGGAGGAAATAATGAACAAAGAATAATTAAATAAATTTCTATTTTTATTTAATTATGGAGAGACATAAGGGATTAGCGACGTATTTAAATAAATAAATATGATTTATTTATTTAAATAGTCACGAGGAATAAATGACATGAATTAATTAAATAATTTGAGAAGTATTTAATTAATAGATGAATTTGGATAGGAGGACATAATTAAATATTTTAATTATGTTTAAAAGAATTGTGGAAAAGGTTGAGTTCACAGGCCTAGGTCAATTTTATGTGTCTACACATACACCCACTTTAGATTTGGGTACATTTAAGTAGTCCCATTGGGTGTGCCAAAAAAAAAACTGTTGATGCCAAAAATTGGCAAGTTAACAACCTTTATGGGAAACTCAATTAAAGGGGGGACCTATTGTGCTAAACTGAGTGACCTCCAGATTTTTAAAGAAGTTGAATTCTTCTATAATTTGGGGGTTGAAAAGGGTAGAAAAAAATGTAAAATGAAATATAATCTAAGGCGATGTACCAAGAAGTAGATAAGGGCATGATAAACCTATATGTGGGATATGATTTAAGGGTCATTCAACAATCTGCTATGTCCCAAAACAACATAAATCAAAATAGAAATCTGAATAATTTACTCAATGACATAAAATAACTTTCATACATTTACAGAAAAGAAGTGTCGAAGACATGGTCTTAATCAACAAGCTCATATTGAAATTATAGAAGTTTACAAACAAATTACTCAATACAATAATGATACAGTATAAAGCTTTATCAAATAGTCAAGAAACAGAAATGTCAAACGATGACACAATCTGCAAATCTTTTTGAATAATCTAAAACAATACAAGAGGCTTGGTGTCTTTCCACAATTTTTTTTGTAAGTTTCGAACTCCTTCTTCGAAAGAAGAAGCAATATTTATAGGGCAAAATCCCACTGCCTAGCTGGTTGATAACAAAAAAATTCCTCAATGATGCATACATCAATGATTTCCCTTGGCCATTGCAACTGAAAATATTCGAGCATGGAACATGGTTTCCTTCGAACCAGATGCATCCCCTATGAATGATGGTAGTGGTCCTATCATAGAAGTAAAAACTCTCCAGCAGATATGTGTCACTCATCCACGAAGGCCATTAGAAGACGTGGCAACCCTTGCGAGGCTATTGCTTGCTCCCCACTTCTTCTTGATGAAGTCCAAAAGAGATATGTGTTGGACTCAAGGGAACACTAAGAGGGGGGGTGAATCAATGTTTAGCAAATCTTAACTTTATTAATCTAAAACTTAAACCATTCTGACATTACATTTAAAAGAAAGATGCAAGCACTCAAAGTAAACATTCATAACACCATGACACAAGGTTTTTTGCATGGAAACCCTATTAGGGGAAAATCCACGGTGGAGGTTAATCCATAATTTGAGTACTCAAATTAAATTTATACAAAAGGGAATGCACTTGCATTCAGGCACACTGCCTAAAGCTCACTGCTCAAAAGGGAAGGCTCACTGCCTTACAAAAGTTTAGATTAAAACCATCTATAGGATGAACCGATATAGTAGCATCTATTCATGCCATGTTACAGTTCTGGTGAAGCTCATAGATTAGATTTTGGATCCTTTTACTAACTCTGCACTTCTCTCTGCTCTGCTCTGCACTTTTTTGCTCTTCACATCACACATAGATAAATTCACACTATTGCTCTACTGAATTTCACACCAATCACTTGCAATGCTCACTCACCTATCTATCTTCATGTCAAAATGATAAAAACAATCTCATATATATATCCGCTACCAAGGATTTGAACATTCATATATCAGCTTCATAAACCATTAAGTTCTTTTCAAATATCAGCTAGATCCACCACAAATTCTTTATGCGTATCCTCCAAAGTTTGTTAAGACATAGAGAGGCCCCAAGAAAACATAATCGAGCATGAAAAAAATTTAATTAATTAATCCTTATACATCCACAATTACTCAATTTTCCAGGTTGGCCATTAAGCACAGATAATCAACAAATTAATGTGCCAGATCTCCTAGATCGCATACCAATGAATGCACATCAGTATACTTCTCGAGTAAGGAAATACAAATATCAAAAAAACTTCCTCAGAGATCCATAACCCAAAATAATAGTCCGGTGAGGTATTCAAATCAACATTTATGTTTTTAACCGGATGCTTTGTTCTTCACTCGGTTGTACAGGTGTAAACCAAAGCTATACTGTAGATCATATGTATGACTTAGGCTGCCATCAATGACAACACTTACAAGCCATATGCCAACAATCTCCCCCTTTAGCATTGATGGAAACACTTGGTGAAAAATGACTAAGTGTCAGAATCATTATAAGTATGCTGCCAAACTGCTCTCTCTCCCTATGCTTCAAAAGATTTCAAAACACAACTCCCCTTAAGATTGATGAGACATTTTTCACTGCACTCTCTCCCCCTTTGACATCAATGAAAAAGCATAGAAACCATATGCCAAAAAGACAAAACATGTGTTCAAAATTTCTAAAACTTCAAAATATATATGTCGACAATTCTCCCTCTTTGACCAAAACCTCAAAAATTTGAGTCAGATTTGAAAACAAACAACTGCTACTTCAAAAAATTATCTTATGATTTTCCTTAATTTTCGGAAGGAACTTCTTCCAAGAATCTATTGTGATCCCAATGATAATGATCAAGTTGTTATTTTTGGATGTTTTGTTGATAATTTCAATTAGAGATTTCAGAATTGTAATTGCTTCCTCTAGTTTCTTACCTTTCCTTAGTATCTCCACCATTTGCTCCAATCTGCATTCGGTTAGATCCTTCACCTTCCAAAAGGTATCAACAAGTGTGTTCTTGGTGAATTAAACTTTGGTGTTTTCATTCTGTAGCTCCCAAATTCTTTTCCTCATGGTGCCATCTTGATCTTGAAGCATGCCAAAGCTTCTTCCAATTCCATTCAACTCTGTTTGAATCTGTTCCAATTTTTTCTTGTATTTACCAACAACATGAGGCCAACGAATGCAATAGCTATAGATTTTATTAGCTGAATTTATGCATTTCCTCAACTCATTCATTTTCTTCTCTAGTTTGGTAAGAGATAGCCTAAATTCTTCCTTCAAATGAGAGATAAATTCATCTTCTTCTTTATCTTTATCCTCAGAGTTCATTGTTTCTTTACTGCATTCAATCATTTCTTCAAGTAAAATGTTCTGCAAACTTTTGAATTTGATCTTGCAGTGCTCAACATGAGCATTTAGTACACTCAGAATCATATCTTGATCATATGATGGTCTAATAGACCATAACTTAGCGATTTTCTGCATTCCACCTTCTTTCTGAATAAGCTGTTGTAGCTTTTCCTTTGTCAGGTCATCTTCTTCCTCACTAGATTTTTCTAGTTTTGATTCATTTCTTTGCGGATCCTCAATTTATTCATTAGATTCTTCATTTGGAATATCCACAATTTCCTTTTCTTTTCCTTTTCCCTCAATTCTAAGAACTTTGCATTTCAGAGGGCTGTATTAAGCAATTTATTTTTCTCTTTTCTCCTTTTTATCCATGCCACCGAAAGAGGAACCAACTTCAATTGTTCTTATCGGAAGGGAAAAAATGACTAAGTTACACTTTCCAAGCACATTCTTAAAGAAAATTTCAAATTCTAGATCTCAATAAGTCAAGATCCTAGAATATGAGTATATTTGTTTGCATACTGGTCCGTTTGTTTTCCACACCACATTGTCGATCTTTGGAAAACAATTCAAGAAATACATTACTAAACATATAATTAGAGTACCAAACCTAATAGGGTAGCCTGTCTCTTTTGTTATTTTCACATTTTCCATTAGCTCATCCTTTATCAATCCACACAGGTCAAAGTCCTGACCTTCAATTATCATCTTGTGAGAAATGTAGACTGCGCCAACCGAGGTCGCCCCTTCTCAGTTTCTAAAAAATACTTTATATGAAATTCTGTGCGCAATATACTTTGTAACATGATTCTTGATTGTCACAATTATCAGTGCCCTTTGATCTCCGATTATTCTGGTTAGGGTTTCAACTTCTTTGTTCCAGATGGATTTATTCCTTGGTATATTCTCAATTACTTCATTTGAAATGATGTAGGGTTTGTCCAAAGTTAAAGTATCATCATGCAACCTGCTCAAGATGAATTTAACGAATTCCGCGTTCTCAAAGTACGAAAACTCATTCCAAATATACAAATTCCTATGTTTGGCTTCTCTCAATTGCTTCAATTCATTGGGTAACAATAGATTCCTCATGGAGCTAATCTTTCCACTGTTGTATTCATCCAAAATGATTGACCCTTTGATTTTTTCTATTTTCTTTTCGCACTTAGGTTTAATAACTGCACACCAAATTATATGAAAATTTTGAAAACAACTGAAATACCTGATAGATTTTGAGAATTGTCGATGAATTGATTTCACTGCTTCAAAATTCCCCTACTAAGTGCTCTCCTTCTTTTCTTCTTTGATGCAATGTAAAAAATGACGGTTCCAACTTGACTTTTATAGCTCACACACTTGTAATAAATGCGTTTTCCCTAAGTTTTTTGGGTGCTCTATTTTCTCAGACAATGAGAGAAAAATTCTTCTACGAACCTGTGAATTCTCTGAATTTTCTTGTGAAAGTTCTCCAAAACATCTGCATATCATTAATACACCTTCTTGACCATTCTTCGTGTTCTGGTTCCATCTACTGACAGGGGAGGAAATATTTTCTTGAAAAACTCCCCCTAGGCCAGTGGCCTGAAATTAATTACCAGAAGAATTACCAGAAGCAAGTTCTGGTGCAGAATCATTTCCAACATCAAAATCATTCTTCTTTACCCATGTTTTCTTCATCTCATCTCTTATCTTATCTGTAGTCACTTTTCATTTTCCTTTGTCATCTTCCTATATATTTCAGCCTATGTATACCAGACCTCTTCTATCCACTTTTTTGTTTCTGCAGAATCTTGCAATGTGACCATATTTATTGCAATTGAAGCACATAGTATTTACTTGTCCAGACCAATCATTCCATTGATTAGCAATATGTCCAAATCTTCCACATGTGTAACATTCAACATTCTTCCTATTGACAGAGTAGTTTGACACATTTTTGCATTCGATTGATTTATGAACAACTTTTTGCAATTGAAAAACTGACCAGAAAATGATGAATCTCTTAATTTCATATTACTTCTACACTGATTAGCCATATGGCTGAATTTATTGCAGGCAAAATAGTATCCATTAAATTTTTGAGCATTAGGTTGTCTTACCAGATACCTTCCACCTTTGTTCATTTGGTTTCCTTGTCTGAAATTCTTCTGCTCGAGTCTGGAACTTTCTCCTTTTTCATATCCACGACCTCTCTTATCATTTCGACTCTTCTGTCCTTGAGTCAGCTCATCAAGCTTCACTGAACTGATCTTAAACTTCTCCTTGTATTCATTTGCAGTAGTAAGTTCAATTCTAAGAATAACAATCTGCTTACCAAGTTCTTCTTCATTGTTTTTGGATTGTTGTAGTTCTCTTTCCAACTGGGTGAATTCTTCATTTATTCTTTTGTGTTCATCAAATTTCTCTTTTAAGGACTGAGCTAGATTCTCCTCATTCTTCTTCCTTTCTTCAATCTCTTTAGTCAGCTTCATCACCATAGATTCCATCTCATGCTTTAGTGTAACATTTTCTCTGGAAAGCTTTTCACATTCTTCCGTTATTTCCTTCAAAGTCTGATTCAAGTGAGCATCATCCATGTTTTCACTCTCTTGTTGCTTGATCTGATAACAAAGATCCTTCCTTTTCTCCCTGGATTTAACAATCCGATCCTTCAATGATTGAATGAATTTCTTAGCATCCCTAATATTTTCTTTCAATTCCTAGACTTCTTCTTTAGACTGATCAAGGTCATCAAGTGCCACTAAAAGCTGTTGCTAGAGACTGCCAGAGTCCATCACTTTCCAAGATCCACCTCAAGCTGCTAAAATTCTTTTGACGAACCAAATGCTTTGATACAATTTGTTGGACTCAAGGGAACACTAAGAGGGGGGGGGGGGGTGAATCAATGCTCAACAAATCTTAACTTTATTAATTTGAAACTTAAACCATTCCGACATTACATTTAAAAGAAAGATGCAAGCACTCAAAGGAAACATTCATAACACCATAACACAAGGATTTTTGCATGGAAACCCTGTTAGGGGAAAAACCACGATGGAGGTTAATCCATAATTTGAGTACTCAAATAAAAGTTAGACGAAAGGGAATGCACTTGCATTTAGGCACACTGCCTAGAGCTCACTGCTCAAAAGGGAAGGCTCACTACCTTAAAAATTTTTAGATTAAAACCATCTGAAGGATGAATTGATATAGTAGCATCTATTAGTTACAATTCCGGTGAAGCTCATAGATTAGATTCTGGATCCTTTTACTGACTCTGCACTTTTCTGCTCTTCGCATCACACATAAATAAATTTGCACTATTTCTCTATAGATTTTCGTACCACTCACTCGCTATGTTCACTCACCTATCTATCTCCATGTCAAAATGATAAAATTGATCTCATATATATATCCGCTACCAAGGATTTGAACATTCATATGTAGGCTTCATAAATCGCTAAGTTCTTTTCAAATGTCGGCTAGATCCACCACAAATTATTTATGCGTATCCTCCAAAGTCGGTTAATACAAAGAGAGGACCCAAACAAACATAATCGAGCACAATTTTTTTTAACTAATTACTCCTTATACATCTGCAATTACTAAATTTGCTAGGTTGGCCTTTAAGCATTGATAATCAACAAATTAATGTACCGGATCTCCTAGATCACATACCAGTGAATGCGCATCAGTATACTTCTCAAGTAAGGCAATACAAACATCAAAAAACCTTCCTCAAAGATCCATAAACCAAAATAATAGTCCGGTGAGGTATTCAAATCAATATTTATGCCTTTAATCAGATGCTCTGTTCTTCACTCTATTCTGCTGGTGTAAACCAAAACTATACTATAGATCGGATGCATGACTTAGGTTGCCATCAATGATAACACTTACAAGCCATATGCCAACAAAAAGTGGCGATAGGTTGGAGATTGTGGTTCATTCCTCCCTCCTTGTGATGAAATCTTGCATGGTGAAGACATGTGGAGGTATCTCTTACAAATGATGTTGTTGGTGGGGTTCACCAAAAGTATACGTAGATCGATGCTACGTGGCGCTCATACATAACATGGTAAAGAAGCAAAGTGAAGCAGCCTTGAAGTTCCTGCAATGTTGACACGTCGAAGCATGGTGGGAGCCATTAGAAGAGTGAAGGAAGAAATCCCTGCGAAGAGCGGTTGACAAACATGTGGCAATAGTCAAAAATTTTTTTTGCAAAAATGAGCCCAATGATGTTCAACAAATGGGGTATGGGTCGATACTTAGCAAAAATAAAAATCACCTGAAGGGAGCTTGGGAAAATTTATGTTCACACATACCTCAAGCTAAAATGGAGTACCTATTTGAACACCCTTAGCCAACACCATAGTTCCCCTAGTCATCTTGCATCCTCCATTTGAGAAAACTACGTGCACACCAACATCATTCAATTTACTTATAGGTAACAGGCTCCATTCCAAACTATGGATATGCAGTACACCATTGATCCCCTTCACTCTATCATCAGGAATGAATCATAACTCTTCCACAACCAACAATGTTCAAGTGAGAATCATCACCCAAGTACACCTTCCCACCATGAAACTCTTCATACTTTGAAAACCAACCCCTATGTGAGGTCGTGTGGAATGATGCACCAAAGTTAATTGACCAAACATCTTATGATACATGTGTTGCTAAGATAGCGAAAAACACTTCACCATCATCTTGAGAAGACTTGTCTTAATCAGAATCATTATTTCTCTTCTTCTTTTTCTCCTCTTTGCACTCTTCGTGGAAGTGACCAGGTTTTCCAAAATTCCAACATAGAGCCTTGGAATTTCTAGGAGAATTAGATGTCCCATGGGATTTGGATCTTCATTTTTTTTCTTTCTTTTTATCCTTCTTCTTTCCTTTCTCCTTGGGTCTACCATGAACCACAAGAGCCTTCCTAGTCAATTCAGTTGATTTTCTTTGACATCTCATCAAACAATAGAGATGCAACCACATCATCCATCTTGAAAGTGGTAGTGGTACTTCCAATAGACATAACAAGGTGGTCCCACAAATCTAGTAACAAGCACATTAATTTCATATAACAATCCTCTTCCTCCATCTTTACACCAACAGAGGACAACTAGATGATGAGAATATTAAATGAATTTAAGTGATCCACAATAGATCCCCCCATCCCGCATCCTCAGAGAGTACATTTTATTTCTTCAGAATAAATTATTTACCAAGGATTTAGCTTGATAAATTTGAGCAAGGTTCTTCCAAAGAAGTCTAGTGGTTGAAAGGAAAGAATAGTGCAAAAACAACCTTCCTAATGCAAATCAATCAGGAGAGGGTTGTAAAAATTTGTTTCAAATCTTTTTACACTTATGGTTTCATTTAATATTGTACATTCATTTAGTTATTTTAAGATTTAATCAATAAACCATAAGACACAAAACTTACATGGGAAAACCCTTTCGAGAAAAGTCCCACACACCAAACATAAATCAATTGTATTACAATGAAAAACTATTACAATACAACTTTCAGTTTGTGCTCTTGCAAGTGTAACTACACTGTGATATAATATTATAAAGTGAATCCAACAACATAACAGTATCTTAGATATTAAAATTGAAATCTCACAAATGTACTAAGGAATTAATATATATCTTTCACTCATACATGGGAATCCAATATTGCCATGTGTCAATCCCATGTCTTTGCATGCATGTAAATTTAAATTGATAACATGCACGAGTCCCAAGTGACCTAAAAAAAAACCAAATCAACATGCAACAAAACACAACCAAATTGATAACATGCACGAGTCCCAAGTGACCTAAAAAAAAACCAAATCAACATGCAACAAAACACAACCACATGCAAGGCATGCAACTCCCAAAAACAAGTAACCTCACATGCTAGGTGATAGGACAAAACTGAGGTAAAGAATAAACTAGATTCAACTCAATCTAAGTTTCAATCTAGGGATCATAAGCTCATGAAAGGTATTGTGGAAATCTACACAAGGGCTGCAAGCCATGAGGTGAGTGGGGATGAAATGCACTCTATGGAAATAAACCTATTACAAATCAAAATAATTCTGGTGATATGAACTGTCACTTCTTGGCGACAATTCTTTTCTATTCAGGTGACAAGAATTGCACAAAAATTACAACAAATCCTGAAAACAAAAACTTGACTACAAATCATCGAATTCATAAAATCTAAAACACGAGAATCAATTTAAATTATCTAAAAATATGAACACACAAAAATTACGGTAGCTGAAATACTAGTTCAAAACATTGCAAAATATAATCGATAGCAGAAAACGTACACACAAAACATACCTTGCAAAAATAAATAAAATATAGACATTCAATTGGCTGCTGAAGAGTGGGCGCCCTACCTCCCAGTTAGCTGATTGAAGAAAGACTCTTACAAAATTTCCAAGGTTAACTCAGATGATAGTATTCAAAAAATGATATCGATTTTTCATACATGTTCCTCTTGCATGATAGCTTTATAGCTTTTGAATACAAAACAAAATGCTCACGGGTTAAAATCTTATGGTGGAGATTTGTTGGTCAGTTTTAGAAAAGAATGAAATAGCTACCACTCTTTCAAAACTTATTCCATATTAAAATACTAAGTAAACAAAATGAAAAAATGAGAGGATTACGGGGCCATCTTAACAAGGAATATTTGTGTGGAGATTGAGTCTTTCACAACATGATATTGAAAAGGATCCACACATATATTTTGGAAGAATATGGTCAGTAATATTCACTTGGATTTTCCATTCTTTGCAACTGCAGGAGACTGTTACAAAGTTCAGTAATGTGGAGTAAATTCTTGATAGCTGAGGTGGCTTGTGTGCTGGAAATAGAATAATAAGAAATAACCACAAATTTTATGGCTGTAGGAGACCATTAATAATATGGGAAGGAAATGTTGAGGCATCTTAGTTGGCACATTTGTTGCAGCAACTCCCTTTGCATAGCGTTGAGTATTAAGAAACATCCAAGTCATCTTTAGCATAATGTGTACAAAGATTTTGTAACAACAACAAGAGCCCAAAATAATTTGTTGGATAATTTATTATCCGATTCTCATTAGTAAAAACAATATAATAATTATTTTTCATTATTTTATCTCAAATCTATATTAAATACCTATTATGTATTTTAATCATATGCAACATAAATGGTATGATTTGATAGGAAAATGGAATATAAGAATGGATATAAAGATGTATGAAATAGGCTGAAATATGGCATAAAATGGAACAATAATGGCTCTCATCATTCCCCCCAACTTAGCATATTGCTCGTCCTCGTGCAATCGTTATTTTTGAGAGGATAGTCATGGGATTGGGACTTTGGATTTCCTCTTCACCCTTTTACTATTATAGCTCATGTACTTAATCACATGTTCTCTTTCAAAAATTTGCATCACTTCCACATAATAAGCTTCATGGCTTTGATTTTATTTTCATCTACATTTATCTAAATTCATTTTTCAATATTCATATCTCCTTTGATTTTTAATCTCTCTTATATTTTTATCATTTTTCTTTTCTCATTTTTCATTGGCATTTTTCACATAGCATTATTTATTGGAAATGCTATATATAAGAGGTATCATAAAAAACTATCTCCACATTTATGAGCTATGTGAAATGGGTGACAGAGCAATATGAATGATTATGAGGGATGAAACTAATGGATACAATGATAGGATAATAGATACTATGATGAGATCATTAAGGTGGAAGAAAATAATGGAAAAAATGGTAGGGAATAAGGATGAGGAACCTCCCCCCAACTTAAAGGGTTGATTGTCCTCGAGAAGCAAGGAGAGGGTTGGTGTGACATGCTGCTTAATATGATTAATATAATAAGAAATATTAATAAAGTTAAAAGATAAAATAATGAAAAATAAAATTGGTTGTTTTACCAACTTGTATAATCATTTATGCCAAGGTCTGGTGGCCAAAATAACTTAGCAAAGTTGAATCTCCAACAAGTATTGATGCACATGAAAGATTTCCCTCACAATGAAGCACTATGGATCATACTGATGGTAGTTGAGTCTGTCTTCACTTTTGCGAACACCTCAACTGAATGTGTAACTTGTGTGATAGGTGATCAATTTATGTTGACCATGAAAAATGAGAGCACACCTACATGAGTGAGTAACAAGAGGTGCTAGAGGCACGTAGACAACCACTGAAGCAACATAGTATGCCTACTAACTTATTAGCCCATAAATTATTGCATTTTTCCTTTTTTTTGCAATTTTGATAACGACAAGTGACCGTTGACAAGCTAGTTTTCAATCACTTACCACTTAGTGGCGTTCTGAATTTTTTTTTTACCACTAAGAATTTTATTCAACTACCATCGGCCAAAAATTGGTTTTCAAATTATAGTTGTCTAACAATGCCCGAAGGTTTTCATTGTTAGAATTTATTGCTTTTTTTCATTTTTAAAACTTTTTAATTTTTTTTTTCTTCTTCTTCTTGATAAACTACATATAATGACCAAATAAAATGAAACTCTCACATGGATGAAAAAATGATACCATAAAGTAATCATGAATTGCTTGCAATGCTTGAAAGGATGACCAATAATAACCTTAGCATAGTATGGAACATAGAACCACCACTACAAACAATCTTGAGCTCATTTAGCTCATCCCACTATATCTAGAAGGTGATTGGAGAGCTTTGGAATCCATGCCCACTCATGTGGTTGAAATAATTACCCACAGTTGCTGCAATCTTTGAAAGACATACTACTCTGTGATGACCAATTTGAGACAAATCATATTGACATCTCATGAAGCTATGCTATCCTTTCCTTTTAAGCATGAGAGATATCCATAATGACTTCCAAATTTGTATGAAGATTTGTAGTTGCAAATAATACAACTTCCTTACCAAAGACAAGTTTGAATAGTGAAAGACCAATTGGTGTCTCTCAACTTGTCAAATGTGTCCACACAACTTTAGGTAGGTGGATACTCATCTCAGAGTGTGAGGATCTACATTAGAATTTATTCAAGCTCCTTGATCATGTCTTCAAGTTATCTCTGGATGTGTAGCTCAATAACATAGTACTACAAGATTCATGGAACTTATAGACCAAGTTGCATACTATCTTCCACATGGTCTAGCATCAAGGATGGTG
This sequence comes from Sequoiadendron giganteum, assembly GCA_007115665.2. Classification (NCBI taxonomy): domain Eukaryota; kingdom Viridiplantae; phylum Streptophyta; class Pinopsida; order Cupressales; family Cupressaceae; genus Sequoiadendron; species Sequoiadendron giganteum. The sequence continues at coordinate 142,888,326 of CM021100.1, read as the reverse complement.
CAAAATAGAACTTTTATCCATGAATATTGAACACTTTGCCCAATTTTTTTTTTTGTGATTGACAAGAGCAAACCACAAGGAAAATAGTTGTTCACCATATAGATAGGAAGGCCAAAAAAATGTGTCTTTGGATGCTTGTGTAGAGAAGAATCATCAAATGGTACTAGTGCAAAAGTGTTAGGTGGCCCAAAGAAGAAAACCTGCAACAATATTCTCAAGACCAAACATATCAAGTATAGTAATTCAATATCATCCATTTAATAACTCCACCATTATAATTGATGTATTTATTAGAAAATGAATGATAGTTATTTATATGAATAAATACTTGATAATAATAAAATGAATGAGCATTATTATAATGAATGCTTGTGTAGACATAATACAAAATCAATTAATACAAGAATGTATACCTTTATTTTATCCAAAACTCACACATGTGGTTGTATTAGGAGCATCAAAGAAATAACCGATGAAGGAATTATTAGCAATCAACCAAAGATTTCCAAAATTCAGTGGATTCCCCCCCTTCCCCCCCAACTTAATTTCATACTTTAAAATCAAGAGGGTATTAGGATAATCCAAAGAATCAAGAAAGATAGTGACATATTAATAATACCTTATTCAATTAAAATAATCTCTTGTAGCATGTTTGGTATGGTCATTAATGCATTCAAACCCATCTATCTGTGCTTAATTAATTAATTATTGGTGGACGTAAATCAATAAGTGTCTGTGGAATTTGTATTTTGACCATAGGTCTCCAAAGATCTAGATGTTGGATAAAAACATTTATAAATGATAGATCTTGTAGGATGCCATTATGTATCTCACACAAATCTTGAATCATTAAGGCATATATTTTACCATTTCTCATTGCATGATTAATTTCAACACACATATTTATCATTTCAATGATATAATTAGAATCAAATTGAATGGTTTCCTTATGTGAGTGAATTATTTCTAAAAGTCATGATTCATTAAGTAGTTAATAAGAACTAAATTGATTATCTTTTAGTTGATCAAATTGTTTCTCTAATTCAATTAAACCAAAATCACATCTTTAGTTGTATGAATAGATTGCAATTGTGATTCACCAATTTCAAGCACATTAATGGAATATAAAGGAATCATTAAAATCTCATTATTATATGCAGTTTGAACCACCTTATTAGATAATAATAATTTATTAGAAATTGCAATTTCTCTTTGTGGATATGTTGGAGTGGATAGTGCATGATATGAATGGGATAATGACAATGGTAAAGGTTGTGTTGAATATAGAGTGGGTGGTAATAGAGAGGATGGATATTGTGGAGATGGTAATATCTAAGATGGATATGGTGGAGATGGTAATATATGTGACATTATGGTTGTTGTGAGCATTAATTATGACATTTTTGGTAAGATGGAGATTGTTCCCATTCACCATAAATGATAGGAGAAGCATTTTTTGAAGAAACATATTGCCTTTCAAATTCAATAGAATTATAAGATATTTTAAAATCATTAAACATACCATGATCTATCTAGTTTAATGCATGAAGTTGTCCTTGTGTCACAAAGAAGACTTGTTCATTTCCATCTTTGTCATGTCGAGGATCACTTATAACATCTATCTCCTTCACCATGTCTTCTTGAACAACTTGGAATGTGCACCTAGCTTCTTCCTTACAACAATCAGAACAACAAATGGTCAAATCATCATTTTCAAAATTCCATTGTTCAAAAAATTCATCAATTATTTGTTCTTCCTCAACCATGGAAATAACATTTGTAGATGTTTGTGACAATGGTATTGGGAGATCAAGATAAGACGAGTTGCATTCTTTAGGTAGAGGGGGCATAAAAACATCACTTTTTATTAGCATGATTCCCCCACCAATTTCTTCTTTTATTTTTAAATTTGAAAGCGGGGGTCTAGGGGCAGTAGCCCCTAGCGAGGTCAAGGGGCAATGCCCCTTGCAGGGTCTCGGGGTAGTGCCCTGGGTGCACTCCCTGAAAAGAATATAGGGTGGGGTTGAGGGGCAGAGCCCCCACCACCAAGCACATTTTTCTTCTTGTGTGACCTTCAGATTCTTCATTTTTGAAGCATTTTTCCTAGAAAAGTGATGTGTTTGAACTGCCTTGAAAATGCAACATTTTTGTTGTTTTTATGTTGTTTCTTAAAACTTACTTCTTTCTATCAATTGACTCAGAATAAATGGTGTGAATATATATAGATTGTTGTATCTACTAAGATATACTTACAAACTCAAACCATGCATCTATACGATTTAAAAAAATTAGGAGTAATCACCCAGACATGGCTAGCACATGCATGAGCTTTCATCCTAACACATTGGTCCTAACTCATCTCACTAAGCTAACAGGCCTTTGACAACTCTCCCCGACAATGACACCAAAATGATAGGCCAAAACTGAGGTAAAGAATAAACTAGATTCAGCTTGGTCTAAGTGTCAATCCGAGGATCGTAAGCTCATGAAAGGTATCGTGGTAATCTGCACAAGGGTTGCAAGTCATGAGGTGAGTAGGGGTGAAATGCACTCTATGGAAATAAACCTATTGCAAATAAAATAATTTTGGTGACATGAACTGTCACTTCCTGGCAATAGTTCTTTTCTATTCAGGTGATAGGAACTGTACATAAATTACAACAAATTCTGAAAAACAAAAAGTTAACCACAAATCACCGAATTCATAAAATCTAAAACATGAGAATCAATTTAAATTATCTACAAATATAAACACACAGAAATTACAGTAGCTGAAATACTAGTTCAAAATGTTGCAGAATATAAGTGATAGTAGAAAACGTACACGCACAACATATCTTGTAAAAATAAATAAAATATGTACATTCAATTGGATGTTGAAGAGTGGGCACCCTACCTCCCAATCAGTCGATTGAAGAAAGACTCTTACAAAAAGTCCAAGGTTAACTTAGATGATAGTATTCAAAAAATGATATTGGTTTTTCATACATGTTCCTCTTACGCGATAGCTTTATAGATTTTGAATAAAAAACAAAATGCTCATGGGTTAAAGTCTTATGGTTGAGATTTGTTGGTTAGTTTTAGAAAAGAATGAAATAGATGTCACTCTTTCAAAACCAATTCCATAATAAAATACTAAGTAAACAAAATGATAAAATGAGAGGATTGTGGGGCCATCTTAACAAGGAATATTTGTGTGGAGAGTGAGTCTTTGAAAACACGATATTGAAAAGGATCCACACAAATATTTTTGAAGAACATGGTCAACAATCTTCACGTGGATTTTCCATTCTTTGTAGCTGCAAAAGACTCTTACAAAGTTCAGTAATGTAGAGAAAATTCTTGATAGCTAAGGTGGCTCATGTGCTAGCAATAGAATAACAAGAAATAACCATAAATTTCATGGCTATAGGAGACCATTAATAATGTGGGAAGGAAATTTTGAGGCATCTTAGCTGGAAGGCTTGTTGCAACAACTCCCTTTGCATAACGTTGAGTATTAAGAAACATCTAAGTCATCTTTAGCATAATGTGTACAAAGATTTTGTAACAACAACAAGAGTCCAAAATAATTTGTTGAATAATTTATTTTCCAATGCTCATTATTAAAAACAATATAATAATTACGTTTCATTATTTTATCTCAAATCTATATTAAATACCTATTATGTATTTTAGTCATACGCAACATAAATGGTATGATTTGATAGGAAAATGGAATATAAGAATGGATATAAAGATGTGTGAAATAGGCTGAAACATGGCATAAAATGGAACAATAGTGGATCTCATCACTAGGTGTCCCATAGAGAAAATTAAATCAACTGCCAAATTAGAACTCATCCTTGACTCCTAATCACTCCAGTGTTAACTCAGTCTCCGTTTAGCAACATTCCTCTTCAAGCATTAGTCAATAAGTCAAAATAATGCCTCATGGCATCATGATGTACCTCCTTGAAGTTTTTGTAGTGCATAGTGCTAGAATCAGTGCCTGGGTGATAAGTGTCACCCTCCAATGCTTCCGCTTTTCCAAAGAAGGAATATGCTTACAAGCAGGCCCCACCAAATGCTAACTAGCAAAATAGAATACCACATGTCAACATGGTGAACATTTTAGAGGCTTTAATGTTTTCCTCTTCTCAAATGAGCGCCCTTGTGACAAGTGTCACATTCTCATCCTTTGCATCTTGCATGTAGGAAACCAACTCTCTATTGGGTCCCACCAAATGCCTTAGCAATTTGGAAATATATATTTTTGCATTTGATAAATAAAAAACCAGCAACTTAGGGGAAAATAAATAAATAATTTCAACATGGGACTCACTAAGGTTGAGACACCTTAATCCCATCATTATCCCACTTGTCAAGGACCTTATAGGAGACTTTGTATCACAACTTAGGTCACAAGGACCATAGAACTGGCACACCATCTAAACTTCTATGTGCTCACTAACTTCATTAGTGCATCTAAAATACTCACCAAAGTGTCCACTTTTTCCAATTTCACCTTTCCATCTTTTGTCATATCATGAACAAAATGAAACTACAAATCAATGTGCTTTGTTTTGACACGAAAAGTAGGATTTTTTGCTAAACATATAACACTCTGGTTGTCAGAATAGATAGTAATATTTCCTTCATCAAAATCAATATCCAAACATAGTCTCTTAAGCTAAATGGCTTCTTTGCAAGAATGAGTAGCTACCATATACTCTACTTGTGTAGTGGACAAAGTGACTACCACCTACTACTTACTCATCCAACTTATAGCAACACCAAACATCATGAAAACATATCCACTGATAGATCTTCTATTGTTAATGTCACCCACCCAATTTTAATCCATATATCCACAAATTCTCATTGAATATTGAGGTCAAGTAGGATAACCATAAAAACACAATGAATACTTGAAAGTACCCTGCAAGTACTTGAACACTCTCTTTACTACATCTTGATGCACCCATGCAATATTATCCATAAATTGACTAAGGAATCCCACTACTTGGGCAATGTTTGGCATTGTATAGACCATAACATACATCAAGCTACCAACAACACTCACATAAGGTATTCTAGTTATATCCTCCATCTTGGTAGGAGATTTTAGACAATCGTCTCTAGAAAGCTTCATCCCCTGCATTATAGGAACAACTAATTGTCTACAAGTTGTCATACTGAATCTATCCAACATAGAGTTCACATACATGCTTTAGTAGATAAAAATATTTTTGTTAGCTCTATCTATTTTGATCTCCATCCCTAGAATATACCTCACTACACCTAGATCCTTCATCTCGAACTGTACTGACTGATGAGCCCAAAATATGCTCATAATTTGAATATCATGATGTATTTTTAAATACCCTTACTCTTTTGCTAATAGTTGTTTAAAACTCTTTGATTAAAAACTTTTTATCTAAAATTGGGTAGTATATATGGCAACACATTCCTATATTCCTGCAGCTTAACATCTCTGTGTGTCTATATTTATTGCCCTGTTTGACCTCCCAATTGACTGATATGATGCATGTGGTTTTTGGATAAATGGAATGGATTTAATGTGTGTGATTAATGAATGTGTATCGTGTTATTATATACATGCTTTATTTTGATTCTGTTGCCATGTGTTTCGCAAGTTGTTGAAAGAGGCATGAACAAGTCAAGCGCAACAGATCTCGACCCTGCAGTAAAGTCCATTTCCAGCACGACATCGAGGAAGTTGTTCCAGCAAATTCTCTCTGTCCGGTTCGTTGGGAGGAAATCTAAATGGTCATCAATCTAGGAAGAGTGGAATGCTATATTCTCTCTGAATCGGTTGAACAAATATGTTTTCATTTATGAGAAGTCTATTCCTCGGTATTAGGAAGCATTTATGTCCACTTCTTTCTCTGTTAGAGTTAGGTAGTTAGTTTCTTTTCTATAAATAAGTGTTCCTCTTGTGTGAGTGAACATATTAGATGAGATGATATTAGACTAGACTAGAGACAAGAGAACAAAACATAGTGTGTTCAGATTAGTATTATAATGAGAAACAAAGTTTTGTGTTAGTTTTCTTACAAGCAGAATGATCAATGTATATGATTCGAAGTTTATGAATAAAAGCTAATGAAGTTTTGAGTTCAATTCTTGCATAAACTTGTTGATGCTTGCTAAGGGGGCCCACTTAGTGAGTATTTGTAGTTAGTTTTTTATTTCTTGTTGATTATAAGTTAGAATTTCATTCTCAAAAGTTTCAGTGCAAACTCAGTCTTATATTGTTCCTGCAGCATCGAGAATCCATCCCCGTGTTTGTTCCTGCAGCATAAGACTAGTTCGTAGTTTGTTCCTTAGTAATAGTTGTCATGATTTCTGCTTTGATTAAGTTATGCTTAAGTTAATAAGACTTTACATTACGCTCCTGCATTAGAAGTAGAATTCCTTTCAAGCATTTATTTCTAGTAATTGTGGCTAAAACTGGTTCTTAGTGCACATACAGTGCCCTCCATTTCAAGTATATGTTCCCTGGTTTGACAATGTAAATGAACGACCATAAGAAGATGTTAGTCACCTGTTGGAATGTTCAATTCCCAGGTTAGGATTTTCCATGACTTTTATATCCTTTTGTGGGTGACAACCACTGACAACTGCGACTTCAAATCTGAAATCATACTTTCACCATTCCCAATGAACATATCATCCACATAAATGATAATAATGAAAATATGACCATTATCAGTCTTGTTTAGACACAATAGTCAGCTTTGGATCTAAAAAATCCTAAAGATAACACATAGGTGTCGAAATTCTAGTACCACATCCTAGGAGATTACTTCAAACCGTACAACTATTTCTTCAACTTGCACACCAGATTTTCTCTATGTTTCTTAATGAAATGCTCTAGCTATGACATACATTTCTTTCTCCAAGTCACCATGAAGGAAAATGTCTTCACATCCATTTGCTTGACTTCCAAGTCATGAGTGGATGCAAATGATAACAAGAATTGAATGATATCAACTTAGTTACAAGAGAGAAAATCTCCCCATAATCAATTCCCTTCAACTGGGAATATTCCTTCATGACCAACCTTACCTTATACTTCTCAACAGTGCCATCTAGACCAATCTTCTTCTTGAACACCCATTTGCATCCAATGGGTTTATGTCCTTCAAGCAAAGGTACAATATCCCATGTAGCATTCTTCTTCAATGTAGACATCTCTTCATTCATGACTTCCATCTAGAAATTTGCATCATCTATACCCATAACCTCTCTAACAGTCCTAGGCTTATCAATGTTAGCAATGAAATAAAATATGCAGCTGGAATCTAATATAGAATATCTAAATCTTTTCAATTACCGCCTTATATGCTTAGACCTCCTCAACTACCAAGGTTGAGATTATTGCTCTTCTTTAGAGCTTTCAGGTCCACTAGGAGTACATAATTCATCTCTCTTAGGAGTAGGTGGAATTTGAACTACCTCCTTCTTTTCTTCCTTCTTTGGTTGTATATCAACTATGGACGGTTTTAGATCATGAAAGAACACACTTCTATTATAGAGCACCTTCTCTACAACTAGATCCAAAAGCTTGTACCCTTTCACATCAACACTATAGCCAATGAAAATACACTTCACTACCTTGTTCTCCAATTCAGATCTTTTCATACTAGGAACATGAGCATATGCCTCATAACTAAAGACTTTGAGATGTCTCATTGAGGGATTCTTAACAAACAACACTTCCATAGTTGTATTTTCAATAAGCACTAAAGTAAAAGATCTATAATCAAATAACATATAGTGGCTATAACTTCAGCCCAAAACTTTTGTTCAAGGCCAAGACCACTCAACATACTCCTTGCCCTCTCCATCAATGTTTTGTTCATCCTCTCCACAACTCCATTTTATTGTGAGGTGTATGGAGTTGTCTTGTGTCTCTCAATCCTGTGGTCCTTATAGAACCTATCAAATTCTATGAAACAAAACTCATCACTATTATCCATCCTCAAGCACTTAATTTTCCTACCAGTTTGGTTTTCAACCAAGGATTTGAATTCCTTAAACTAACTAAAAACTTTAGATTTACTTCTGAGGAAGTACACAAATGTCCTTTAGAATAATCATCTATGACTGCGATAAAATACACAGATCTAGACAATGAAGTAACATTAACAAGACCAAACACATTAGAATGTAATCCAAAACCCCAAAAGATTTATGAGAACTAGAATAAAATGAAACATAGTGTTATTTTCCATATATACAATAGTCACAAAAAATGAACTCGAGATTACAATCATCAAGGCCTTCAAACTCTTATTTTTAGGGCTTTAAGACCCTTTCTCACCAATATGGCCAAGCCTTTGGTGCCACAATATTTTTTTCTCAACAAGAAGTTTCATTTCCAAAGCATTGACACCCTTAGGTACCCAAAAAGCATAAACACAAGACATAGACACCATAGTCTTCTTCTTTGCTCGATCTGATGGTGACAATGAATAATCCAAAGCCTTTTTCTTAGGCTTCACATAAATACTATTGCATTGAACCATGCATGCATACAACTTATACGGGGTGCCCATTTGAACACCCTTAGCAAGCACCATAGAACCTCTTGTCATCTTGCATCCACCACTCAAAAAAACAACCTGCACACCCACATCACTTAACTTACTGAAATTAGGTGGAACTGTGCCAAATCGGGGATGTGTAGAACACCATCAATCCCCTTCACTCTAACATCATGGAATTAGATCTTGACTCTTCCACAACCAAAATTTTTTAGGTGAGATTCATCACCAAGATACACCTTCCCACCATCATATTCTTCATACTTTGAGAACCAACCTCTATGAGAGGTCATGAGGAAAGAGGCACTCGAATCAATCAATTGCGCATCTTCCAATGCATGTGTTTCCAAGGTAGCAACAATGGCGTCTGCATCATCCTGAGAGGATTCAAAATTAGAGGATTTATTGTTTTTATTTTTCTTGTCCTCTTTACAATATTTCTAGAAATAACTAGATTTACCACAGTTCTAGCATTTAGCCTTGGAATTTTTACCAAGAGACTTAGATCACCCTGGAGATTTGGACTTATCCTTCTTGTCCTTTTTCTTTCCTTTCTCTTTTGATCTACCATGAACACACATGGCCTCCTTGGTTATCTCAAAATATTTCCTTTGCATCTCTTTAGACAACAACAAAACAACCATATCTTCTATCTTGAAAGTGGTTTTTGTGATTCCAATATCCATCACCAAATGGTCCCATGAGTCTAGAAAAGAACATAATTGAAGAATGAAAAGATCCTCGCCATCAATCTTAACACCAACACAACCCAGTCAAGCAACAAGCATGTTCAATGTATCCAGGTGATCAATAATGGATCCTCCTTCCTCCATCCTCAGAGAATACAATTTCTTTCTCAAGAATAACATATTTACCAAGGATTTTCCTTGATAAATATCACCAAGCTTCTTCCAAATCTTAGTTGTAGTCTTCTCCTCATCAACATTCAGGAGCATAGAGTTAGCCAAACAAAGTATGATTAGACCCTTAGCTTTCTAATCCATTAGGTTCCAATCCTCTTGTGAGAATGTTGATAGTTTTGTATTGGATATTGCAGCCCATAGATCTCTATCTATGATCAAATCCTCCATTTTGAGTTTCCACAAGTCAAAATGGTTGCCATTAAATTTCTCCATCTCTATATTTTCGGATGTACTTTCCATCTTAAATCTGCAACAAGATTATCAAATCTTTCTTTGTAAAACTCCCATTAAAAATAGATATGCACAAAAAACCCTTCAAACCTAACAAGGTCGATAAAAAAGTTGGTTAGGCTCTAATACCAATTGAAAGGAAACCAGAGTGTGGAAATAACCTTCCTAATATAAATCAATCATGAGAGGATTGCAAAACTTTGTTTCAAATCCTTTTACACTTACAATTTCATTTAATATTTCACATTCATTTAGTTATTTTAAAACTTAAGCAATAAACCATAAGACACAAATTTATGTGGGAAATACCTTTCGAGAAAAAATCCACACACCAGAGCACAAATCAATTGTATTACAGTAAAAAACTTTTAGAATACAACTTTCAAAGTCTATGCTATTACAAGCATTACGATGTTGTGATACAAGATTCTAGAGTGAATCTGACAAAATAACGGTATCTAAAATATTAAAATTCACATATAAAAAATACACTAAGGCATTAATATATATATATATATATATATCACTCATACATGGGCATCCAATATTTCCATGTTTCAATCCCATAGTCTTTGCATGCATGCAAATTGATACTAACAACATGCACGAGTCCCAAGTGACCCAAAAAGAAACCATCTCAACATGAAAGAACATGCAACTTCCAAAAATCAAGTAACCTCACATGCTAGGCGTCCCATAGAGAAAACTAAATAAAATGGAAAATTAGAACTCATTATTGACTCCTAGTAACTCTAGTGACAACTCAGTCTCTGTTTAGTAACATTCCTCTTCAAGCATCAATCAACAAGTCAAACCAATGCCACATAGAATCATGTCGCACCTCCTTGAAGTTTTCACAATGCATAATATTAGAATGAGTGCATCGGTGATAAGTGTCACCCTCTAATGCTTTTGCTTTTTTGAAGAAGGAATATTCTCATAAGAAGGCCCCACCTGTTAGGTCTCAAAAACGTAGGTTTTAATCATGAGAGGTTGCCAAGATCTCACAATGTTTTTGGATAACATACAAGGCCAAATGATGAACTTGAACCTTCTTCTCTTCAAGCACTATCAGACATAGGCGGGTGTACCTATGTAATGGGAAAACTTAAAATGTGTATTTACTGCTAAAGAAATCTCTCCACAATGGCAATTTGGAAATGGAAAGATACAAACTTATTTGGTATGAATTGTATAAGCAATATCAAGGTATAATTCAATATATCCAATTAACAAATGTAAAAAAAGGTTGAAACTAAATAATGAAATGCATGAGACCAGTGCCTTGTTGGGTAAATAGAGTCTAATGAAGACCTAGAAAATGTGATATGTAATGAAAATAACTCAAACTATTTAACACACTATTGTGGGTTTATAACTTGTATAAATGTGTAGGCAATTAGTTGACAAACTCTACTTGAGATAGATTCACAACCCTAATTATATGGCTCTTCTTATTGATCCAATTAACACTCCCAAATTACTGTGATTGACCAGAAGGACTTAATCTTTACTTGAAAGAACCAATTAATCATATCACACAAGTACATCAAATGTGCATTGATAAACTGAGTATATACTTGATATATCAATTTAAATAATAGAGAAGCATTAAAGTGGAGACAACCAAATAATCAAATATTTCAAACAAATAGTTGATACCACAATTAAGCCACAAAATTAGATACCTTCATTGACTTCTTCAAAGTTTATATATGCATGCTGGTCTACCCCCTAGAGAAAAAAAAAACATCTTCAAAATTATCACATATCCTCCTTTTTATATCTCTCCCTAAAAATCTCACGCGCCTTTTGATCTGTGTCTTCTCGCATTCTCATCAGAGTCCTCCAACCTCATATCAACGATCACACCATTTAATAACGATGCATGAGATCACGTAAAAATGCAACTGAAAGGGTGATAACAATAATTAATACATTAATCTCTACCACTAGCAAATTTTCGAGAGCTTTCTACGTGGTGTCTTGTCAAGACTTCACTTCGACTACTTTTCTTTCTTTCCTGCTGGGCTTCGCCAGCTTGACACATGGCATTCCATCAGAGCTTTCCTTTAGACAATACTTTTATTTTTAGCTGGGCTCCACCAGCCCGCCAAGTGGTGTTATACAACTTTTTTCTTTCTGTCTGGGTGGGGGCCATGCCACAGTCGCCTTTCGCCAGGAGCTTCCCGTGTGGCGCTCTACCGGGACTTCCCTTCGGAATGCTCCTGCTCTTTTCCTTTGGGATCTGACTACTTGACACATGGCATGTTGCAACAACTTGTATTTATTTTTAGGTGGACTTGGGTTGCTTACTGCATCACCTCCCAGTTCTCTTCATCTCCCAGCGGTATCATGAAGTCTTCCTCTACTTTCATTAGCTCACCGCTCTACCGCTCACTACATTCTGCCTTCCAGCGGCATCGTGGTGGCTTGCCTCTGCTTTGCTCCTCCTACCGCTTTACCTCAGGCTTTGTTTCTCCCTCCAGCGGTATCGCAGTGGCCCTTTGTTATTGTCTTTGCTTCCTTCACTTCACCGCTCAACCACAAGCTATGTTTCACCTTCCTATGGTGTGGCGAGATAGGCCTAATGTGACTGTTCATAATCGTGATACCACGAGCGGTCTTGTAAAGGGCTGCGGTAAAGATGTATAAGGTGAGGGTTATAAAGGGTGAATATTTAGGCAGCGGTATAGCAGTAAAAGGCTATTATGGCCTTGTGGATTGTGGGAGAAGGTGGTTTAGGCTTCATGGATGGAAAAAATGATTCTTTATGAAAATAGCATAAAATTGGGTAAAAAAGCCTTTAGATTTTTTCTAAAAATTCTGGTTCTAACAACGGCTCCTATTGGGGATGAGTGATTTACCGATCACTGCAAGAATCCAGAATATCTCTATGAGAGAAGACCAAGACCACAAAGGATATAAAAAATGAAAGGAGGTGGAAAATGGAGGAGATGGAAATGATCCTATATTACTGTACATGGAAAGAAAATTTGTTTTAAAAGAGGGAATTCTGGGATTGTCCATGTACTATCAAGTCCCAGCCCCTTTTGAATCCCTAAAATACTGTGCATGGAAAATAATATTTTAAGAGGTTTGTTAAGAATTGTCCATGCACTGGAAATCCTTAATCCTTTGTTACTCCTTAAGAGAAGAAATGCTTTAGGAACTACCCATGTACAGGCAATTCCTGCTCCTCTCTAGACATGTTCTACAAATAATAAGAATCCTCCCCTCGTTTTCCAATGATCACAAAAGGTCCCAATCACAAAACTTCAAACTTTCCATGCTTTCCTCTGTCATAAATTTTATTCTGATTTGAGTTTAGCAAATTCCTCTTGAAAATATTCATGCTATCTACCCTGCTACATGTATTGTTATTGAAAACCTTCAAAAAATTATTTAGTTCAACTTGAATCATGTTATCATCATTATGCACATTTGAACCAACTGATGCTGGGGACAAAATTTATGAGTCTTTCTTATGTATGTATTTTTCCATTGCCAACAAATCTAAAATTTTCTCACTATTGAGTGAACATGCCTCTTTATTTATTTCACAGTCAATGTAATCTTCACCTTTTTCATTATGAGGCTCAAGATCATCATAGAAAAAATCAGATGAATCATAATTATTTATTCCATAAGTTGATATATTATCCTGGTTATCTGAAAATGTTTCTTCCCCATTATAAAATGGATTTGAAAAAACATGAAATTCATGTCCTGGCACACCTTGGCAAAATATCAACTGATCTTCTGATTTTCCATTGCTTCTTCATCATAAGAACTGCAAGAATCACTCTATCATAGATCAAAATCCATAGGATTGTCTTCAAACTCTTCTTTATTGTGGCATGATATCAAATCCCCTTTTGCTTCAACTTGGTAGGATGTCATCTAAGATCCTTCTATTATTTGATCATACAATGGTTTGGAATTTTTTCAAAACCACTTTCAAGAGTGCAATCTTCTTGTTCACCAATGATGTCCTCGTGGTTATCAAATACATATGAAAATGTCATGTATTCCTTGTCAAGTGGATTTTCTTCTTTGTTGACCTCTTCTACATTTTCATCATATTGGCTCTCATAAAAGCTATCTTCCATGAACTCTTCTCCATCATTGATTGTGTCACCATGGTATTGATTTGAGAATGAAGGTGCAATTTGTTCATCTTTGCTTGCTTTATCACCATGTATTCCTTATGAAGTGTATCTTCAAGAACATCCTCATCCTTGTATTACTCATCGAAGATGTATGATTGATCTTCCATATCATCGCCATCTTCCAAATCTAAATAATTGTCATTGAAAATCTCAATTGCACATGTTTCCTTTGTTTGTTGCATTGTTTGATCATCCATGATATCACTATTAGATTCATTGCTAATAGTGTCCATATACCTTGTCCCAAGTATGGAATCAATAAATTTATTCACTTGGTTAAAGGCACGCTGTTTTGATGAATCTGGCCAATAAACTGATTCAGGCTTCCATGCTCTTACAAATTGTTCAACAAACAAGGGCCTTGTAGGCCTACAATGAGAAGGTAATTGCATACAGATATTTGTCATCCTGTTGTATAGAGAGTTTTCATCTTCTCCTTCATATTTACTTATGTCAAAAAATGCATCTAAGGGGGAAATTCCACATTTTGATTATGTGATGGAGTCTTGGATTTGAGTATGCACATATTCATCTTCTTGCTCCTTGAGCTGCTGATTTTGACATGTAGCATGATATTGATAACCCCCACCATACTGACTATATTCACGATCTTGATAGCTTACTAATCTCTGACCAGGAGGGAAAGGATAAGTATTCATTCAATGTGATGACTGTAATGCATAAATGTTCTACTGTGAATAGAGTGTTTACCTCCATTGCTGAAATTCTTAGTTGTACCATGTGGCACTTGTGGTGTCCAAGATCTACTAGCATTTGTGTATTCATTCTCACTATAGGATGGCCTATTTTGTGGTGTATTTGGAACACTTTTGACTCCAAATTATAGTAGTTGTTGGTTCAATTGTAGTATTTTTTGTTCCCATTCTAGCATTTGTTGTTTCAATTCTTTCAACTCTCTTATTGACTGCTGCCTTCTTACTTCTTTTGACATCTTGACAAGAAAATTGGAAAGTTCCACAACGTCTATGCATTATCTATCAATTTTAAACAAAGTCGCCACCTACCTTTTGAAAAGTAGGAAAATGATTCTTTTGAAATTATTTTTGATTCTCCCCAGTGGAATCTCCTCACTCCAAATGTGAAACTTATATTTGACTCTTTAAAAGGAAAGGCTGGAACCAAATTTTCTGAAGTTCTTCCCCAATGAAGTCGCCAAACTATTAAATGCTAAGTAGAAAAATAAAATGCCACATGTCAACATGGTGCACATTTTAGAGGTTTAAATGTTTTCCTCTTCCTAAATGAGCACCCATGTGACAAGAGACATTCTCATCCTTTGCACCTTACATGTAGGAAGCCAACTCTCCACTAGGTCCCACAAAGTGCCTTAGCAATTTGGAAACATATATTTTTGTATTTAATAAATAAAAAATAGCAACTTAGGGTAAATAAATAAATTATTTCAACATGGGACTCACTAAGGTTAAGAAACCTTAACCCTAATATCGATCTTCTCTTCATGAACATTTAGGAGTACTTAATCAGCTAAATGGAGTCTTATCAAACCCTTAGCCTTCCAATCCATCAGATCCCAATCTTCTTATTTCATGCATGTTGGCATAGTTATAGAAATAGTTGTCCACAAGTTGTGGTCTACAAGCATGTCTTCCATCTTGAGCTTCCACAACTCAAATTTTCCTCCATTAAATTTCTCGATCTCAAAAGGTCCCCACAAATGCGTTAGCCATCTCTCCTACAACAAAGATTACAAGTCTAATACATAGGCTCCCAATCAAATAAAGATAAATATATAAATCCCTCTATCAAACAACTATAATCAAAGGTGATCAAGCTCTGGTACCAACTTAAAGGAAGCAAGGTACACCAAAATGCTTCCTAACACTGATCTAAGAGGAGAGATGTAAAATTTTAATTCTTTTACAATTACAAAGTGAGATGCACAATAGGAATATTATTAAAATAATAACACATGCAAGAATCAATATATCACAACACAAGATATACATGGGGAAAACCCTTTCGAGAGAAAAACCCCACACTTCAAAACTTGTACAATGTATTATCTATCCAATGTTGATTACAACACACGAGCAATGCAGGTTCTTCCAAGAGTATACAAATGTTGATTTATGAAGCTATTCCAATAGCACAATGAACCTACAAAACCTACTCCAAGACATCAAATATATAGAGAATACAAGTATGAAGGTAGCTTCTAGAGTAAGCTTCAAAAGATGGGTGTCCAAATCCACTTGGCATATTTTTCCACCACCTCCAAGCATGCAAACGACACTTGTATAATATTCTTTGACTTCTCATTCATATAGGCTGGGTAGGTGCATGGAAATGGGTAGCCATTTCATGGACACCTTTCAAAAAAACTTTTGAAAAGTCATAACACGCTTGCATTATTGCTTGTGAAAAGCAAAAAAAAAAGAGAAAACCTGTCATTCTTATTTCAAATGTTTTTTCCTTCTAATTGCAGCCAAAACCCCCATATTTTCGTGCTCGCATTCTAGGAAGAGAAATTCAACAAATTTCTTCACCAACAATTGCTATTTCTTTGCAACGATGGCACCATGAGGACGAGGAGGTGTGAGAGATAAGGATTATGTGGTTTTTGTTTTGAATTAGTTAGTTTTAGGTTGAATTTGTTAGTTTTAGGTTGAATTTGATATATATTTGTTTGAAGTTTTAGGAAATGCAAATCAACCTGCAAACCCTCAAGATCCTCAATAGGAAGACCAACCAAATCCTCAAGATCAAAATCAACCACAACAACAACCTCCTCCACCAATCACTCAACCCCCTTCTGGCACTCAACAAAATTTAATGAGTGAAATTGAGAACAAAAAAAAGAAAATTGAGGATTTGATCAGTAGGTTGAGTGATCCAAATGGTTCAACCGCAGAAATAATGACCCTAGCAAATTCATTGAAAGATATGTTAAAAAATGCAGATTCAATTATCAAAAAAAATAACTGGATGGCAAGATAAGAGGTAGGCGGCTAGGGATTATTATGCAAATAAACTATCATACAAAGATGTAAAGGATTTAAAAATTACAAAAGGTGATTTGTGCTCATTATTCACTGACCCACACACAATTCAAAATCTTACCCTCAATGCGAAGAGGTTTCCTATCCATTGGTGCCACCACCAATAGATTAGGGACCAATTTTATGATAGGTGGTAATGGTCTTCGATTACCCACCGTGCAACAATTGCGAGGTCCCGCAATATTTCCTTAGGAAACTATACAGTGAGTTCATATTGAACAAAATCCCAAATTATTTTGATATGAGGGATTTCTAGGGGAGAGGTGGGGGGTCAGCTCAGGATAGACCCGGTGCATAGTTGGATCTTATGCGGCAAGGTAGACGAGCTATCGCTAGGCCACCTCATGAGCACATTGTTATGCCTTTCATCATGAAGGAAAGTATTGATGTAGAGACATTGCAGGTGATCAACACTTTGACCCAAAATGTGATCCATCATACTAGCCCTATTCTACAACGCCATCTAGGGGAGTCTTCGAGTGGTGGCCTTCGAACACATGTGTTTCAATCTTGCGGAGCTACTTGTTCATATGACCCCACCGACACTTAGGAGACTGGTACGTAGGATCCATCTGCAGATATGGAGATGGAGAGGGCAACTGAAATTTTGCATGAGGCATATGGCATTGATAGTTAGGTAACAGTTAGTGCATGCTCATTGAATTTAATTTATTAAATTTCGATTTTGAAATGCAATATTAACTAAAAATGTTTTATGATTTTAATAAAATTGTAGGGTCACAGTGTTGAGACTGGATACACTAGCACCCCACCTACTTATTTCTGTAGTACACCTATTGCTGGGGTATGTAACTAGTAAAAAATTATAAATTTATTGCATGTTAATAGCATTGTTTTACGAATGGTAATTTAATATGTGATTTTGGATGTTGAACAAACTAATATTGGAGGTTTCGATGGAACACTTCCTAGTGGCGGTGGATTTAATCAAACCTACACAAAGGTAATAGAATAAAGAGTTTAAATAATGAATCAAGTACTTAATAGATTTGTGTAGTTTATATACACATTGTTGATTACGTTGAATACTTTATTGTTTTATTTTCAGATGTTGCAAGCCGAAACACCTCCGAATGTGATGAGGGCAATGGAGATTGGTGTGTCATCTGCTATACAATCCTTGATGGCTCTAATAGGAGAGGTATGAGGCAAGTTAGTAAATTTCAATTTACATTTGTTGTTATAGATGTTAGTTAGTGAAAAATCAAATCATTGTTGATTCACGTAGTTTAATTTCTATTTGTATGGTTTATACAGGGCTTGAGCATGCCTGAGCATGGGCGTGAGAATATTCCCGTCGTAGAAAGATCATGAGATGGCGGTAAGTGATTATTTTGTCAAATATATCATTTTTTATAATATAATTTCTATATATTAATGTCTTTACTTCTTATTATAATAGTTAAAACTTCACCATGAACTAAACCCTAGGAGGAACAGTAGGAGCACTCCTCGAGCGCAACAAAAATGAGTGAAAAAACTATTGCCATTTGATTGAAAAGGAAAAGGAGATAATTTATTTCCAGGGCATGGAGAGCAATGACTTTTGATTCCAGAGCCCTTTGTTGTATGCCTACATGGAAGTTTTGTACATATTTTTTATTGGACATATTTGACATTGTATGCCTATATGGCTATTTTGTACATATATTTCATACTTATATCGACATATATTGATGTATGCCTACATGGCTATTTGGTTAATACAAATATCTTTTATCTATGGTGTCCATATTTGCATTCTAAATTGATGGTTCAATAGATATGAGTTACGTGTATTCAAGTGTATACTTTACAACTTATGTGTATACTTTGTGACTTACATGTGTTCGAATGTATACTTTGTGGCTTACATGTTTTCATGCGTATACCTTGTATTCGTGCATATACTTTGTATTAATTTATGTATACTATGTATTCGTGTGTATAATTTTTGAGGCTTACGTGTTTTTGAGTACTTGTGCTTCCCTTATTGACATGTACATGCTTGACTTATTCACGTGTATAATTATTAATTGGTTAGCCCTAGCATTGATCATTGTTTTCCTTCATGGTTTGTCTTGAATATTAATTGATTGATGCTAAAAAAAATTATCTAAAAGAAAAAAACATGTTTCCAATTGGCATTCCATGAAATGATTCATAAAAAGATTCCAATATGTTCTTGATGCGTCACTATCGAAAGATTTATATGTCAACTTTTTGCAATATTATTTCTTGTATACGAAATGGACTTGGGAGAAAGCAAGTTATAATTTATAATACAAATAATAAATGGACTCAACATTGTCCTAGACCCCCGAATAGGTCTATTTAACACAGTAACATACTCTCAATCACTCTTCAAATTGCAAAGAACCATTGGTGATGCAGAGTGGCTCAACCAAGTTGTGATTTGACACAACTTCTCTCAAATATGCCCACTAAGACTCCAACATTCACTTGACTCAACGATAAGAACTCTCCTCTTCCTTTATGGTTTTTCACCAAACCACCACCAAAAGAAATTCAAATCAACCCTCTTTCAATCCATGTCAGCCTTGGGACCATACAGGAAAGATGGAGGTCGTACCAAGTACAAGATCATCAAGTTTGTATCAAAAATCTAAAAAATAGAGAACAGTGTGAATAATTCTTATTAGATCTTTTCCAAAAGTTCATCAAAAACCTCCATTCGAGCCTCTCAAGGCTTTACATAGTGTTTTAAACCCTTCTCTAACTGATCCATACCCTCAACTAACTCCCTCAACTAACTAATTTTTTTTTTCAAAACAAGTAACCGTTGCATTTCAAATTTGTTGGTTTAAGCAACTTACAAATTTTCAACTTTAGACTCCTCCAACCTAATGAGTACATCTAATGACCTCTAAACCCACACAAATGGCTTACAAATAGCCTTATTACATCGAAAAAATTCTATTCTTTCACAATCATATACAAATTCACAAATTTTCCTTCAAAGGCTACAAATACAACCTCTAGTGCAAGATTGAAATTTTCACATTTTTTATCACTAGACACAAAAGTCACCCTAAAACATACCTAATGGTCTTAATTGACCTTATTCAAAACAAAGCATGTTCAAAATACCCACAACAAGCTATTGACCAACCTATTCACCATCAGATAATCACTAAAACCACTGAACTAGACCTTCTACATCAAATGGAGGAACATGTTGCTCTGCACCAATGATCATACACTTTTTGTGTGGAATACTCAGACTTCTCAACCATCGTTTGTATGTTTCTCTTTTCCAGTGTTTTTCATGCCATCATAAGGGATCAAGCCAGTTGAATGCAATTCAGATTAATTCCATGTGTTTGGGTGCGAAAGAGGACCATGCCTAGCGTAAACCTACCTATTGGAATGCATTGGAGCAGTTAGTTTGGTCACACAAATTGCAAAATGAAAGTTGCACCACTTTGCAACTTTGCACAACTTGAATTTGACACTTTTTCTATCAAGTGAAAATCTGCCACCATAGGAAAACCACTCCGAGATAGCCAAAACTAAGAGAGGTTTTTGTAGAGGGGCTCAAAGCAATCTTGTAGGATTAGACAAGAAGTTTCTAAGCATCACGGTATTTGATTAATAGCATGTTGAAGTTTGCAGCCATTTTGCACTTTGGACCCTTAAGGGATCGATCTGGTGGAACATAGCTCGGAGTGATTCCGCATGTTTCATGTGAAAGAGGACCATGCATAGTGTAAAAATACCTATTCAGATACCTTAGAATAGTCCGCTTGGTCACACGAGTTGCAGAGAAAAAGTTGCACCACTTTGCAACTTTGCACAACTTGAATTTGACATTTTTTCCATCAAGTGAAAATCTGCCGCCACGGGAAAACCACTCCAAGATAGCCAAAACCGACAGAGGTTTTTGTAGAGGGGCCCAAAAAAATCATGTAGGTTCAGATGAGAATTTTCTAAGAATCATGATATCCGAGTAATAGCATGATGAAGTTTGCAGTCATTTTGCACTTTGGACCCTTAAGGGATCAATTCGGTGGAACGTAGCTCAGAGAGATTCCGTGTGTTTCGATGCAAAAGAGGACCATTTCTAGCATAAAAATACCTATTCGGACATATTGGAATAGTCCGCTTGGTCACACAAGTTGCAAAACAAAAGTTGCACCACTTTGCAAGTTTGCACTGCTTGCATTTGATGTTTTTTCCATCAAGTGAAAATCCGCCGCGACGGGAAAACCACTCCAAAATAGCAAAAATTGAGAGAGGTTTTTGTAGAAATGTCCAACACAATCTTGCAAGATTAGACAAGAAGTTTTTAAACATCACGGTATCCGAGTAATAGCATGTTGAAGTTTGCAGCCATTTTGCACTTTGAAACCTTAAGGTATCGATCCGGTGGAACGTAGCTTAGAGTGATTCCGCGTGTTTCGGTGCAAAACAAGACCATGCCTAGCATAAAAATACCTATTCAGATGCATTGGAGCAATTAGTTTGGTCACACGAGTTGTAGAGTGAAATTTGCACCACTTTGCAACTTTGCACAACTTGAATTTGACACTTTTTCCATCAAGTGAAAATCTGCCGCCACAGGAAAATCACTCCTTGATAGCCAAAACCGAGAGAGGTTTTTGTAGAGGGGCCCAATGCAATCCTATAGGATTGGATGAAAATTTTCTAAGCATCATGGCATCTGAGTAATAGCATGATGAAGTTTGCAGCCATTTTGCACTTTGGACCCTTAAGGGATCGATCTAGTGGAACATAGCTCAAAGCGATTCCACATGTTTCAGTGCGAAAGAGGACCATGCCTAGTGTAAAAATACCTATTCGGATGCATTGGAATAGTTTGCTTGGTCACATGAGTTGCAGAGTGAAATTTGCACCACTTTGTAACTTTGCACAACTTGAATTTAACACTTTTTCCATCAAGTGAAAATTTGCCGCCACAGGAAAACCACTCTAAGATAGCCGAAACCGAGAGAGGTTTTGTAGAGGGGCCCAACACAATCTTGTAGGGTCAGACAAGAAATTTCTAAACATCACGGTATCCGAGTAATAGCATGCTGAAGTTTGCAACCATTTTGCACTTTGGACCCTTAAGGGATCAATCCGGTGGAACGTAGCTTAGAGCGATTCCGTGTGTTTTGGTGAGAAAGAGGACCATGCCTAGCATAAAGATACCTATTCAGATGTGTTGGAATAGTCCACTTGGTCACACAAGTTACAGAATGAAAGTTGTACCACTTTGCAACTTTTCACTGCTTGCATTTGATGCTTTTTCAATGAAGTGAAAATTCGTCGCCACGGGAAAACCACTCCGAGATAGCCAAAATCGAGAGAGGTTTTTGTAGAAAGGAAAAACACAATCTTGTAAGATTAGATGAGAAGTTTCTAAGCATCATGATATTTGAGTAATATCATGCTAAAGGTTGCAGCCATTTTGCACTTTGGACCCTTAAGGGATCGATCTGGTGGAACGTAGCTTGGAGCAATTCCGCGTGTTTTAGTGCAAAAGAGGACCATGCCTAGTGTAAAAATACCTATTCGGATGTGTTGGAATAGTCCGCTTGGTCACACAAGTTGCATAACGAAAGTTGCACCACTTTGCAAATTTGCACTGCTTGCATTTGATGTTTTTTCCATCAAGTGAAAATCCGCCGTCACGGGAAAACCACTCTAAGATAGCCAGAACTGAGAGAGGTTTTTGTAGAAAGTCCCAATGCAATCTTGTAGGAATAGACAAGAAGTTTCTAAGTATCACAGTATATGAGTAATAGCATGTTGAAGTTTGTAGCCATTTTTCACTTTGGACCCTTAAGGGATCGATTCGGTGGAACGTAGATCAGAGCAATTTCGCTTGTTTCGTTGTTAAAAAAGACCATGTCTAGCATGAAAATACCTATTTGGACACGTTGGAGCAGTTATTTTGGTCACACGAGTTGCAGAACAAAAGTTGGATCACTTTGCAACTTTTCACAGCTTGAATTTGACACTTTTTCCATCAAGTGAAAATCCGCCACCACAGGAAAACCACTCTGAGATAGCCAAAACCGAGAGAGGTTTTTCTAGAGGGGCCCAACACAATCTTGTTGGATCAGATGAAAAATTTCTAAGTGAAAGGGTATAAATTTTTATGGGGTTTGTGTTGCCGCCCCTATAGATTTTGATGGAAAAGGGCATGAAAAATGAGGTTTCACCCTAGGGTTTGATAAAATATTGCATGTAGAGGTTGGGTGATTGTATTTTGAGTTTGTGCAAGTGATTTTAAGAAGGTCTGAGGTGGTGGCATGTTCCGTTAAGGTGTGAAACCATTCCTTTCAATAAACCCTCCTTATACTAGCATAAAATAAGGGTTTTGGTTTGGCATGGTGGAGTGAGTTTGTCTTGAGAAAAATTATGGATCTGAGGGTTTGGATACATGATAATTGCTGCCCCAACAAGTTAAGGGGGTTATTGAATGTTTAAAGGTATGTTCCTTTATAAATTAGGCCTAGTTAGCCTAATGCGGACAATGGAGGTCATTTTTGATGCACATGTTCCAAGATAGTCACTGTTGATTTTGAAGTATAGGTTGTAACTGAATAATAGCTATCTAGATTAGTCATTTGTTTGTGAAGTCATTTGAGAATATTTCCTCAAACCACCACTTGGAGCCACTCTTTTCACTTGAAAATTCATCATAAAACCCTTTAGCGGCAACTCCACCTTTTTTTCTTGAATTCTCCTACACAAATAAACACATACACACCTAAAAAATCCTAATACTAACTTACTAGACACTGATCTAAACTATCAAATTCGGTGGAGTAGTCATTATTGGTTTATAGATTGAGTTGAGAAAAATCAATTCAAACTAATGATAAACTCAATGGATACCCTCCTAAATAGATTAAAATGAAAGATACTTCACTATTCTACCTTAAACAAGATTCAAGTCCTTAAACTACTGTACAAGCTATACAAGTTAATGAACAACTGGAAAAACTCATAAAATCACTAAAATAGGGACTTTATTGATTGTAAATATTGAAGAATATAAAAGATCTTTGTTTTGCTCGACCTTACATGCTTTTTATCACTTCTCTAATCACCTAATGACCTCTTTGAGACTTTGAATACATTACATATGACCTTTACATGACTTTTTTCATATTGTTTACATTTCAAAATTCAAATTTTGCAAATTTGCCTATTAAAGGCATTTACATAACAAGGTGCTACTGCACCAAACATGAACTCCAAAATTACAATATTTGAGTAAATCTCATTACAATGCCTTAGGTACTTCGTTCTCACAAAACTTTTACAATGTCACTCATACATTCAAAATTCTCTTTAAATGTCTACATCATAGGTGCTCATTATGAGGTTAACTTCAATTGAGTAACTTGAGATTCCCTTGCTAAGCTTCACACACTCTTTTATAATGGCTTGAAATCAAAATTGAGATTTTTCAAGATCATCAAAATAAGGATGTTGCATTTCTTTTTTCGCTGATATTCTCTTTGATGGCTCACAAATCAACATTTTCTGCAACGAGAGATCAATCAATTTTTAGTAGTTTACTTACAAATACGCAAAGTAAAAGAGAAAAAGAAAGAGAATCCAAAATGGAAATGAAATAAAAATAGATGGAAGGCACTTACAGATAGGAATGTAGGTCTCACAACTTAGTCACTCCTAGTCATACATCTTCACTGGGAATTCCAACATACCTATTGCACACAACACCTCTCATGAATAGAGTAAGTCAAAATTTTAGATGATCTTATAATGTCTACATCATAGCTGCTCATGATAGGGTTAAATTCAAATGAATAACTTGAAATTACCTCACCAAGCTTTGCACACACTTTTCTAATGGCTTAAAATCATGATTGAGATTTGTCAAGATCATCAAAATAAGGATGTTTCATTACTTTTCTGGCTGACATTCTCTTGGATGGCTCATATATCTGCATTTTTTGCAAGGGGACACCAATCACTGTTTAGTATGTTACTTACAAATACACAAAGTAAAAGAAGATGATAGAATTGGCATCAAAAAAATTAATGTGCATACAAGTATAAATTAATAAGAACCAATGTGCATATACTTACAAATTAATCCAATGAACCATCCAGGTCTGCTCTACTCTTTATTGTGTCAAGTATTGCCTCATGGTCAGACTCACAAACCTTCCACAAGGTCTACCCCCATATTTGGTCAAACAAACATTGGATGCCACGACAAGGTTCGAGTAATGAAGAATTTTATGATGCGTGTCAAAGTCCTGAAATAGCTAATGTTTAACACTCAAATGTGGGTGCCTTCTAAGACATGTTCCAGTAACCACAACTGAGCCTATAGGGTATTCAATGTTTTCTCCATCTATAACTGGGGCCTCCAATTTATTTTTGGCCTCAACACAATGACATAAGTAATAGTCCATTCCCTCTTCATTGCCTTCATCTACAATAACTGCATAAACATGCCTTGCATTGATATGTGCAAAAAATCTCTTGAAATTTGTCAACATTACAAATACAGTATAAAGTAAGATAACGATATGGAATTAAAACAACTAAGCAAGTAGATATATCACCTGGTTGAACTAGATATGATACGTGGTCAAAGTTGATCGATGATTCCATCTATGTCAGTTCCAATGCCGTCAGAGGGCGATACGTGTGAAGTGGGCTAAGATAATGATGCGGAGGAAGAATGAAACAAGGCTTCTGCATATAATAAAGCATCGACACATCCTCACAATCCTCACATCTATTCTGCATATCCTGCAACATCGCTACATTCTGTCATCTTCTCACTTAATACATACAACTACTGTCATCTTCGAAATCTTCCTTCATTCAGCATATCACAACTTCCTTTCTCCACAGTCATTTCCTATTCTCCAATCCCTTATACCTTACGGGTCTTCACAACATGGGATGGAAAATTACCACCACCATAGTGGTCATAACCCGAGCATGAGTGTGGATAGCATATCCACCATCCTTTCCTCAGAATTGTCCGCCACCACACTGCTGTTCAAAGGTCGAGTCACACATTGCCCAAACATAATGGTCGAGCGATGTAATGGTTTCTTTGAAAACCGTTATACATTTAAAACCATACAAGAATTTCACACTCGGTTATATTACGTATATTCCCTGTCAACTGAAACCGTTTCTCCCATTCCATTCAGGACTGTCATAAAGAAACCCAAAAACAAGACATCTATGACATTCAAAACAATAGCGAATCCCTCAAAACTAATCTGCATACACAATTTGCAAAACACATAAACCAAAAAAGATAGAGAGAATGAAACGACGGGAAATGAAAACTCCTCTTTATCACATTCCAAATATTAATACTTCAAAAACATTCATACACTAAATGGCTCTCTGGCCGAAGGCCAGAGAGCTTGATTTCTTCTCCCTCTTGTTGCTCTCCTTACTATTTTCTCGTAGTTGCACTCTCTATCCCCTCTATCCCCCTGTATTCGGTTACATGTTGTCTCTTTATAGAGATTCTAGGGTAGTTAGACAAACTATTCATCTACCCAATATTCCCATTCGGTTACAATTTTCATTTAATCCTTTTTATGAATATATCATTGCAATTTTAAACACTTAACCATTTCTTAACATGGTCCCACGAAATTCTAAATGCCTAAGACATTACAATTCAAGAGTCGAGGTGCCCCCGCACCATACTCCCAGGCTTAAAATATTTCCAAGTCCCATGGAAATGCTGAGGTGAGAATTTTGCAAACAAATCATTCGCTTCTGTGTCATCATCACTGAATCAATGCTTCCGCTGCTTCCTCTGTTGCGGTTACAGGACTCCCATCAATGGAGTGTATGCTGGTTGCTGTCCTCCTCTCTGTATGCGGCTGCTTCACACCACCACCGTACTGCCATCTTACCCACACAAGATTCTGGAAGATGCTTCCCACCCTTCTCTTAGTGGTTGCTCTCATTGCACCTTCTACCCAGCTTCATCTTGGTGTAGACAATACGAAGACCCCAGCTTGAGATCTTCACACACACAAGAACAACTGCATCCTTCCTATAGCTTGGATGGATCAACTTGCAACCAAGAACTCATGCTACTGCCTGGTGTAGATTGCCTTCTACACACTCAAAACCTTCTGGTGCTCTGATACCATTCTGATGCGGAGGAAGAATGAAACAAGGATTCTGCATATAATAAAGCATCGACACATCCTCACAATCCTCACATCTATTCTGCATATCCTGCAACATCGCCACATTCTTTCATCTTCTCACTTAATATAGATAACTACTGTCATCTTCAAAATCTTCCTTCATTCAACATATCACAGCTTCCTTTCTCCACAGTCGTTTCCTATTCTCTAATCCCTTATACCTTGCAGGTCTTCATAGCATGGGATGGAAAATTACCACCACCACAGTGGTCATAACTCGAGCATGAGCATGGATAGCATATCCACCATCCTTTCCTTGGAACTGTTTGCCACCACACTGCTGTTCAAAGGTCGAGTCACACATTGCCCAAACATAATGGTCGAGCGATGTAATGGTTTCTTTGAAAACCGTTATACATTTAAAACCATACAAGAATTTCACACTCGGTTATATTACGTATATTACTTGTCAACTGAAACTGTTTCTCCCATTCCATTCGGATTTGTCATAAAGAAACCCGAAAACAAGACATCCATGACATTTAAAACAATAGCGAATCCCTCAAAACTAATTTGCAAAACACATTAACCAGAAAAGATAGAGAGAATGACACGACGTGAAATGAAAACTCCTCTTTATCACATTCCAAATATTAATACTTCAAAAACATTCATACACTAAATGGCTCTCTGGTTGAAGGCTAGAGAGCCCGATTTCTTCTCCCTCTTGTTGCTCTCCTTACTATTTTCTCGTAGTTGCACTCTCTATCCCCTCTATCCCCCTATATTCGGTTACATGTTATCTCTTTATAGAGATTCTAGGATAGTTAGACAAACTGTTCATCTACTTGATATTCCCATTCGGTTACAACTGTCATTTAATCCTTTTTATGAATATATCATTGCAATTTTAAACACTTAACCATTTCTTAACATGGTCCCACGAAATTC
Source organism: Sequoiadendron giganteum (assembly GCA_007115665.2). NCBI lineage: Eukaryota > Viridiplantae > Streptophyta > Pinopsida > Cupressales > Cupressaceae > Sequoiadendron > Sequoiadendron giganteum. Next base: position 142,860,302 of record CM021100.1, on the reverse strand, counting down.
TAAATTCCTAAGACATTACAATTCAAGAGTCGAGGTGCCCCCACACCAGATAACTTGTCAACCATTTGTCAACCCACTCCCCTAACTCACACTCATTCCAGGCTTGCATTGTACATGAATAAAAAAAGCATGCCATCTTTCGTGTATCGATACTCCATGAACCTGCATTTGAGCTAAGGAAAGAGTGTACCTCACTCGATCCTGTTAGTGTACAATAGTCTTCATATGGTGCAATGTTAGTATCATCTATCAATGAAAAAATTCTATGAACTGAAGATGTACCTTCATTACCTGGACCCATCAAATCATTACACCACTCGATGATTGATGATGCATCTTTCAACTTTGCACTGTCTTTATACTTTAACTCTTCTCGTGCTAATGCTCTTTTCACACATGCTTCTGCACCATCATGCTCCCCCTTTCCATGTCTGGGCTCACAAAAGTTCCACATATGTTGAACACCTATAATGACATGCATCCTGCACAACCAGTAGAACATGCACGAGTTCTTGAATTGTGCTGCACAGTTATCATACCATATTATATGTCAGTCGTATTCTATGCCCCTCTGAGCCAAACCACTGTAGAAAATCTGGAAGCAACCTTGCACGAACTGTGGAGAATGTGTGCGATCATCACTAATGTAAAAGTGGTGCTCCCTCAATACCTTAATTTGGCCATCTATACTATCAGATGCATGGATGAATACTATGTGCACAAATATTAAAACCTGTGTGGAGTAATACTGTGACTGTACCTCACATTGTGGCTGTAGAGTGTAGTTCTCCATAAAGTCAACCACTGATACTATGCTTCCAACTGGAAAGGTGTCCTTGCAAAGCTTGAATTGCGTGTCCAACCATCGGGCTCTATGGGTATGCATTGCATACTCAGACAATATATTATCACAAAACATGGACATAAACTGGTACACTGGAATCTTCTCAATAATGAAATCACACCTTTTTGCTTGAGACCCATCTTTTGTAGCATATGCCATTGTTTTATACTTCCCAAACTCTACTAGTTTCTGTCCCACCTCATCTTTTCTTTCCATATGTTGACATACTGGCATACGTTGGAAGCCACCTCAATGCTTGCATGAACCATCCAAGGATGCTGTCTTGTAGAATATCTGGCCATCCTCTATTTCACATAATTTTTTTGATAAGAAATCTCTTGAAGATTTTGGTGGGTCTTCTATGCCACAATCATGCAAAACATCGTTAGTATGCAAATCTAAACATATAGAATGATAAATATCATAATGGTTAGAAAATTCAATATGTAGTCTACAACAACAAGTAGTGCGTGTGTGATTTATCTTGACATAAAAAAGGTTTAAGCATTTAAAAAAATCTTTGAGAAATACTAATTTGAGGTAATCATTTTCAAATTTTTGAAAAAATTGGGTTTGAGTCATATCCAAAAAATGCTTTGGATGTGGCTCACAATTCTGACTCCTAATTCTCCTTCTTACCACATCCCTTTGATTTAGAGATGGCCTTGTGTTATTCTTCCAATACTCTTCAATTAGTGCTCTCAAGGATTTGACAACTTATTTATCTTTTTGTGATAGTCTCCCCGAGAATTCCCATAATTCATTTGAATCATTGCCCTCAATTCTTCGTCGCCTTTGAATGGCTCTTGATAAAGTTTTTCTACTAATTCCTGTTTGTTCACTCGTCTTTCTAATGAGACGAGCTCTCTTTGTTTGACAACTTACCAAAGTTGATGTAATGACATGTTGGGTGACATTACTATCCTTTGAGCGTGAGGTCTTACCCACACTCTCATAGGCATCCATTAGATTCTTCATAATAGTGTCTTCACTCGATGCATTCGATGTTCTCAACCCAAGAGTCTTCATGATGTTCCTATACTTTACACCCCACATCATTTCAACAAATAGTTGACATCTTGCAGTATCATTTAACCTTTCAAAGAATCGTTCCCAAATCTTATCAGCATATCTTCTACAAGTGCATGTTGAAATATTACCTTCCATGTGCTGTAAAATCTCATCATCAATATTAATCAAATACTTTGGCTTTCTACACAAAATTTTAGGTGGTGTTCTCCTAGGTACATACATCTCAACATTAGGAATTTCATCAATATTTAATTGAGGTGGGCTAGATTGTGTACCTTCGATCAAGGGTGGAGAAGAAGACATACCTTGAGGTTCACATGGGGATGATGGCATACCTTCTTTGTCAAATCCGAGTGATAATGTACTCTCAACTTGAGATGTGTTGGATGGTGTCCAACAATATTCACTTGCGGTAGATGGTGTCCCTCCATATTCACTTGTAGTAGATGGTGTCCATCCATAATCACTTGTGCTAGATGGTGTCCCTCCATATTTGCTTGTGCTTAATGGTGTTCCTTCATATTCACTTGCCGTAGAGGGTGTGTATCCAACTATGGTATCCGAATTTGTCTTACAACGATGCTTTCACATTCGTGCCTTTTGTGTTGCCAATTCCTGTACTCTTTTTGACGGTTGAGGTTCCTCTTCAATTAGATTTTTTTCGTCAATCATTTCCAATTTATTCTTTTCACAATATGCCGTCACCCAAAATATCTCCTTTTCTTTGAAGGTTTCATTCTCTTCATCTGTTAGTTTCCTCTTTGTCTTTTTCTTCGACATGGCAGATAATTTTATCTATACCATGGTAATGAGACGAATATTAGTTCCTAAAAAATGTATCCATTCAAGTTAATTGAAAAATATATGTAATTCAAGGCTTCATTTAAATAATACTTACAATCATCCTGTACAATATGCTGCCACCCGTATTCATAAGATTGTATATGGGTTGGATGAGTGTTTTTCAATAAACCACTAGTTTCTTGGGTAAAAAGGAGGGTTTTTGGTGCATGTGAAGATGGGTGAAAGTAAGGTTCTTGTTGTTTTTGAGTCTAAGATAATGATATATGTTAAATAAGTTCTATGAGACCACTCTTACTATGTATTTAGTTCTTTTGAGTCATTCTAGGTGTTTAGAGGGGAGATTTGGCTTGACATTTGCAAAAAATTGATTGTTTGGCAAAGTTGTGAAGAGATAAGTTAGTTAAGAAGTTACAAAAATAGTTAGATATGTTGGGGGAGTTGAGTTTGAATGGAAATAAGATAAATATCATGTAAATTATCGAATGGATGCTGCTCTTCAACATTTGAATAAAATAAAATAAAGGAATTCTCTGATTTTTATGATTTTCTTGTGTTTTCCTGTGTTCTTTCTCTATGTACGGACCCCGTACAGGATTGTGATACCTTGAAGGTTTGGGAGATAGTTTATGCATGCATTTATCTTCACTTGAATAAGGTTTGGTGTCTTAATACCATTTTAGAAGAGATTTTCAGTTGTTTCTCCAAGTCTACCCTATTTTGACAGTGTAAGGGTTTGAGGCTATAATGTATTGATTTTCACCAATCCACCCATTGTGATGAATCTATAACTTAGTGGATTGGTGTGTAACATAATAATGTAAATTTAAAATGTGTTTTGGAGTCTCAAAGAGCATGGGTTTGGTTGATGGAGTGATGCACTAGGTTGGCCAGAGCACATTTCTATGTGAAAGTGAATGACCATGATGGTGATTCTGAAAAATAATGAGTTTAATGGAATTTTGAGTGTTTGATAAGTTTGTGCAGAGGTATTGGAAGGTGTTTGGACCCTTGGGAGAAATGGGAGAGGCTCGGAGTTGTGAAATCCTTGAAAACCCTTGTTTTTGTTTGTGTTTTGGAGGGTTTCTTGAGACAATAGGGTAATGATCTTATGTGGGAAAAGTAATCATGAAATTGGTGGTTTGGTATCATGAAAATTGACTATTCTCAGTGTTTGAGTGGAAACCTCACCTTTAAAAGGTACCTCCTTTGCAAATTTGGGGTAATTGGGAAGCCTTTTGCTAGGTAGGCTTATTGAAAGTCGAGCATAGTCCAAAGAAGTCACCCTTGGTTCTGATGTATGTTGTATGCTTGGAATCGAGTTGATATAGAGTGGTGGGAACCCAAGATACAAATTGACACAACTTCTCTAAAATATGCCAACCAAGACATCAACCTTCAATTGACTCAACAGGACAACATGGTTACCTATCAACCATGACTCTTCATTATGACTCCAAATTAAAATTTTATGCAGAAAAAGAGTGTCAACACCTTCAAGATGTCAGAATCTTGAAATTCAACAACCTAAAAAAATATCAAACAAACTCTTCTAAAAGCCACTTTTGACCCGACATTGCCTTGTAGGCTTCACAAACTAGTTTTAGGGATTTTTCTCACAAACCTCACAAAACACCTATAAAAAAAATGATTGATCTAGATATCCATTTAAGTGGTATGAGACATATAAAAAAACCACATATTACTCTTTTAAGACACTTTCCTCAAAATGACAAATTTCACTGTTTTAGGGCCCAAATTAGCCAATTTTACAAAGGGACCCCCTCAAGAACCCACCACTAGGCCTCCATGACTGAAAAAAGTCTTGTCTTAGGTTTCAAAACTAACAATTATCAAGGTTTGAGGACCCCAAGTACTCATTCCATCAACAAATTTCAAAACCATCTCTAGAACCTAGGAAACAAGGGTTTTTAGGTCCCCTTACTGAAAATTTACCTTACAGAACTTCCCAATTCAAACCAGCTGCCCAAACACCTCTGTATAGATCCCCCCAATCTTAAGGAACCCTCATCTATCCTCTGACAATTTTGCACCCCTCTTTCTTAGGTCCGCACCATTGTTTTCTATGAGAAAATAGGGCATTTCCCCTTAAACCAGCATCATTCATGAGGAAAATTTAAAACTGTTCTTCTCTACTCCTAAGAACATCCTAGGAACATTTATAAGCCATTGATATCAATTTCACAACATTACTAAGCCTGTACAACCTGTACAACATTTGTAAACACACAAAAAGCAGTGAGATCTTCAGAAAAACAGTGTAAATGCAAGTTTCTTTCTTATTCAAACTCCACCAACCTCTTGAACGAGGAAATACCAAGTTTTTAAATAAAATTTTAGGCCCTTATCCAACTGATCCACATCCATAACCAACCTATAACCACCTGTTAACTACCAAGACCTTCATTTGTCTTAAAAATTGCTAACATTGACAACTTTTGCTAAATAAGCAACATTATGCAACTTTGTTGTCCAAGACACCTAAGACCACTCAAACACCTTTATTTCATCCCTTATACAACTTCTAGACTTTTTTCTTTTACTTCCATTTAAAATTTGAATAATTTTCCTTCAAAGATTATATGCCAAAATTGACAATTTTCTGAAGCAAGAGTGCATACTTGCACATTTGATCACCAAACTCACAAAATCCCTAAATACATGAAAGATTGGTCTATTTGAACCTTATTTTTAATAAAATCTATGAAAAAGCATCTAAAAATTGTTGAACTCACCCAAAGACCTTAAGACATATTGTCACTAAAGTAGATTTTGAAACATGGTTGTAGGTGCCCTTGCACCACGGGTTTCGAATACTGCTAGGGGTAGCATGCTCAAAGGATGAATTTTGGTGAGATATTTGGAATGTGTATTTGGTTTATTTCAATCAATAACATGCTAATTATAGTGTCTTGGATGTCTGGATAAAGGTTGGTAGTTACCTTCCATGATTTGTTGTTATTTTTCCATGTAAGTTGTAGCATTGAGTTCTTGAATTAGTGAATCATGAACAAATTGAATGGTTATGAGTTTCTAATAAGATTAATGCTATGTTACAATAAATTTTATGATGATTAATCTATTTTTGAGTCTGACAAAGAGTTGAAACCAAGTTCTAATATTTTGTGGAAATATGCAATCAAGTGAAATTGAAGGATTTTGATGAAAAGATGATTGAGTTTGTTTGTTGATCTTCTTCAATTTAAGTTAGGGTCAAAAGTACCCTTGATGATTTGTGGATCCTGGTAGATTCTTTGCATCAAGTTTAAAATGGTAATTAGCAAGTGTATATAATTGTGTAATTTAAAATGTGCATTGACAATGTAAGGTTATAATGACAAACAAAAATGAAAGCAAGCCATAATAGAATGAAAGAAAATGTGTAAAGAATTCACATACCTAAAAAACTAGACTTTTAAATGGAGGAGTTCAACCCAATTATGTAGCCTTAGCTTCTTCTTTCTTCAAACTCCACAACAATTTGACTTGTTCAAAAGCTTGTTCCCCTCTAAACTTCAATTGTATATCAGTTTTCAACGGAATTCAAACTTGAATATGTCTTTCAATGTGGAAACTCTACTATTTAATGCAAAGGTGGTAGAAAGATCATGGAAAAGGTGGTGGAATGTGAAAAACATGCTTGCACACTTCACAACATCATCAAAAAGCTACTTTTTGTCAGAGCATGCACAAAACTAGGAGAATATGCAGATTGTGGGCCTTGACATCATGGGTATATTGAGTTTTTTTACTGTTTTTAGTGGAATAAACAACACGCTCATGTTATAACATGAGCAGGTTATTTCTTCCTAAAACAATGACATCTCTACTTCTTTAAAATGTGCATGCGTTATAAGAAATATGGTTTTCTTAATATATTTCTTTTCTCCTCTTTGTCTATACCCTCTATCCTAATTCTATATCTCTCCCTTGTACCCTTATAGTAGAGGAGATAGAGGTGAGTGTGAGTGTGTGTGTGTGTGTGAGAGAGAGAGAGAGAGAGAGAGAGAGAGAGAGAGAGAGAGAGAGAGAGAGAGAGAGAGAGAGAGAGAGAGAGAGAGAGAGAGAGAGAGACTTGAGAGAGGGAGAGGGGGAGGA